>CANDYM010000003.1:0-160551 GCA_947397865.1 Polietes domitor
AATATAACATGATCTGCGAAATATTATCAACATGCGATATGATGCAATATCACGGTCGCGTCAAATTTTTAAAAGGGTAATAAAATACAGTACTGACGTTCAGTGTATCACTTTCATAAAAATAAAACAGAACAAGTTAACTTTAAGTTACATAATTGTTATAGTAATCGGAATAAAGAAAAAATAAAGTTAAAATCTATTATCGTGGTCAAGTTCAATTTGTATTTTGGTAGATGGCCATATGCAACTCAATGAAATGCTTGTAAAATGCAATGTGTGCTTTGATACTTGTATTGATATTCGAAAATTTGTGGCTCTCATTTGTTTAGGTGAATCATTTACATTGAAAAGTCGCTGCGAAGCCAGAAATGATAATATAAATAACATAAATTTGCACTCTATAAAATATAGATTCAAAGTAGTCTTGATAAATGGCAATATTCAAGTCATAATGCTTATTGATTCCAATGTATTGATTTTTATTACTGTTTTGTTGATAATTATTAAGTATAGCTCTAAGTTTTCATGTTATTCCTTGGTTTGTATCATATTTAAGCACTGTCAAGAAGAAAAAGTCGTACAAAATGTCTTACCTTACCTTACAAACTCTAAATAAATACCGAAAACCGTGACTGGTGAAAAGAAAACAAAAAAATTTTAAGGGAAAGTCCCCGATTGAATTTTGGAAGAGGCTGTGTCTAACGACAAATTACATTCTTGAGAAAATCAATCAATAATGCTAATAGTACGTTGCATACTTCCCATTTCCATTTTTATAATGCTAGTTCGCTTTAACGAAATGTGTTATTAAGTACATTACCACAAAAGCAGAACATAGCTTAATTTGTATGCTCTACTTGACACAGCAATTTCACTAATTAATGTTTAATATCAGGAAATAATATAAATTTACTACATGTGTACAGAAAAAGTAAATGATGTTATATAACATTTTAAATGTACTTTCATTTTCTGAAAAAAGATCTTACTAAAACTCATTCACAGAAGGTGATCAAATATGTCAACTACGGATAATCGAAAATTTTGCGAAAAGAAAGGAGATATTTAATCCACAATAAAGTACAAGCTCATACGAACACTTTCACATTTACAGCGATTTCCAATGAGGACTTGAAAACTTTTTTTTCAACAAAACGCAGAACCATTTGAGATATTTCCAAAACTTTATGATCGTCTTGAAATACAATCAAAACATTTCTGTATGGAACTCGACTTCGTTCATATAGGACACGTCGGCAGCGGTCGATTCGTTGGACCCAATTTTCGATGACTCGGTCACACATTACGGCAGTAACGGCCGCTATTTAACGTTCAATGTTGGATCTGAGTTCTTCCAACGTCGTCGGCTTGTTGACATAGACGTTAAATCGCACGAACGAGGCGGCCAAGTGACTGGTCCATTTCTTGATATAACACGCTCACAAAACTTACTCTTCAATAAATCGATTGTAACGAGTGCTACGTGGCTTGTAGCACCGTCCTACTGAAACCAAATGTCGACCAAGCCCATGTTTTTCAATTCGGGCAAAAAAAAAAAACGGTATTCATGGAGCGATAACGAACGCCATTAACAGTAACGTGACGATCGTTATTTTCGTCGAAAAATATGGCCCATGGACGCCGCCGGCATGCACTAAACAGTTATTTTTGTGGATGAATGAATCACATGTGTATTTTCACCAAACCTATAACGCATATTTTGCTTATTGATGAATCCATTGAGCCAAAAATGAGCTTCGTCACTGAAGATGATTTTGCGATGAAATTCATCATCTTGGTGCATCTTCTCCAGAGCCCAATCGGAGAACGTATGTCGCGTCAAATGGTGCATCGGCTTCAATTCTTGAGTCAGCTTGATCTTGAATATGCTTGAGCCTTAAAATGCAGAACACAGAGGTTTCAATAGACGACTGGTACATGATCTACTCTTTAAATAATCAATCTCAAAAATTAGTTGCAACTAGGGATATAGATTCTGTGGAGGATTGATTCCGTCGTGAAGGTGAACGTTTGAATACTTTACGGATATGATCACATCGGCTGGCACATATCTTCAAAGAATTTGCTAGGTTGGGAATGTTTTATACGCGGAAGCGGATAGAGTTCAAAGCTATTTCTGTGCAGTAACAATTTTTGGGATGTCGCCGGCAGACATAGCTCATTGACACTATGTGCAACAAACAATGTAGCCTTACATCATACATTTTTTATCCTTCAACTCTTATCGATCTTAGCTTCAGACCAGAGGATCGATTGCAGCTTGAGAAACTTTGGAAACCTCTTTAATATAAGTAGGATGATTCAGAGATAGAAATGTACATCTGCGTTGGAACTCAAATTGTCCGTTATAAATTCTGATAATTTAGAACGTTTACTTACTCGATGTGTTGACACATGTGGAGAAAATGATGAACTTATACTATGATGAACTTATACTAAAGCTCATAATATTGATGATCTGCACCCCTAGGTACAATGGAGACTTGTGTTTCATTCTCTTTACCTCTAATGCATGAATATTGTCTTCCATGAGTAAACACTAAAAAATTTGTCGAATAAAATTGTAATCATGATGAATGTTATAGGTTTTTTTGTTCTCATTAAAAAGAGCCAAGAAAGAGTTGTTTTCTTAAATTGTTGCTAAATTCTGTAGTTTTAAGGCTTTGTGAAAACAAACAAATTCCATAAACCTAATTAAAAAACTGGACTTAGTGATAATAATTCGAAACTGGTATCATTTTTCCAACAGTTGTTTCAATTATAGCAAATTTAGTAGATACTCCAGTTTGAAATTTAACAAAAAGAAAATTAATGATTGTCATTTTGCAAGTGATATGTATAGGCCAACAACACATTCGAGAGAGAACGAAAAACACCAATGAAAAAGGAAAGGGTCAACCGAATGGTATAACTGCTATATGAAAAAACTAAAATTATGTCGGCAGGTCATAAGTGGTCAGACGAAAATTTTCCATTATAGATGCTGGAAAAATTATCACAAGCCATCTGATGCACGATATGATTGAAGAAAAATCGTGTATGTTCAAAATTTTATTTGTGTTTCGTAACCGTATTTCTTTGCTCTTGATTGTCACAGGCTAACAAGCACCCAAAAGAAATTGAGGTAGATAGACCTATTGTTTATAATATAATCGAACAGGGCAATTATTATTCGATTGGACTTACTAGCATAATATTTGTATGGAATTTACTCGCATTGTGATAACCTCTGGCGACAAAATGGAAATGTCACGCTGGTCTTGACCGGGCTAGAGTTCGTCGGATGGGGATTCTTTTCCTTTCAGTTATCCAATTTTAAATCTTCCGTGCTTTTCATTTATAGATTTTTTAAGAAACAATTAACACAAACACTACGGGAAAAACATATGGATTAGGGAATAGGAAATGACATGCTAAACAAAATGAGAAAGGAAACAGGAAATTAAAAGGAATGTAGGAAAATGATAGGAAAAGGAAGGAATGCCTAAAACGAAATGTAATAAAATGACATCTTATAACACATTTTCTTATTGTGCTGAACTGAGATGTTGTTGACCTACCGAGCTGCCCTCCCTATAAGTGTTTTCTTAGCCTTCTGCGGCATTTTCTATTGCTCGAGTGTATGAAAATGCCCCAAATACTGCCGCAAGTTTTGTTTACACTCTTGTACTCAACCATATTCAACTTGTTTCAGTTTTCGAGATAATAAAATTCACATTATTTATTATACTTATGATTACAAAATTACTTATGAATAATAATTTTTTTAACTTTAATACATATTTTTGGGTCCTATTTACACTTAGGGCTTATTATTATTTATGTTATTGAAAAAGAAATTACTCTATTTAAATTTTTTATGTATTTATATATTTGTTTATGTACTTATATATTAAATTATTTCTTTAATTTTATAATTTAAATTAAGTTAATAATTTAACTTAAATTAATTAGACTATATTTTTAACATAGTCAAAAATCTTTAATTAAATAATTTTTTCTTTTCTTAAATTTTACAAAATGGATTTTTGTAATTTCAAATTTTCTTAAATTTCTATTTTTTTATTAGAAAAATTCTATAGCCCAAGTTGCAAAATAATTTTGTATTATTTAAATATATTTTAAAGATTTGTTTAGAATATTCTTTAGAATAATATTAAATATTTAACTAGATTTTTTTATTTTTTTTACAATTTTCAATATATTTTGTTTCAGATTTTCTTATATTTGTTTCTTTTCTGATTTTCTTATATTTTTAAGAATTTCCTAAATATTTTATTTCAGATTTTTTATAATATTTCTTCTTTTAAATTTTACGATCACGAACATTTATTCTTGACAACACAAGACAAAAAACACACACTTTGTATTTATATATTTTTTCGTTTCCGGTTATACCTTTTTGGTTAACTCAATGGTCAGGCGTTTTTACTCGAGGCTAATCATTCAGATATACGTAGTGGCACTTTTACAGAATAAATACAGTGGTGGCCACGAGTTTAGCACACTTCACATGTGTTGTTTATAATACCAAATAACACTAGTCAACAGTCAAAATGTACTCGGGATGCGATAATTTTTTCTGTGTAGATAACCTTGACATGAGCTCGAAAAACGCAATAAAAATTTTTTTTTTCGTTTTGTTTTTTTTATTATTTTTTTTTTAAATTTTAAAATTTTTTTTTTGGTTAATTTGTTTCGTCCGGCATAACTCGGGAACCACTAGCCCTTAATCTGTTCATATATTGTTTTCCTATACAAGCAACAGTTTCCAAGTTAAAAATGAATATATATAGGAAAAAACTTATTTTTTGCCTAAAGATTTATTTTTTTTTTTTTTAAATCCATAAAAAATCCAAAATGAAAAAAAATGTCAAATCTTATTACTTTTACGTAAAGTCACATAACCTATGAGCAAAATGAGACAAAGATCATGAAAATCGATGCACGCGTTTCGCTTTTATTCGCAATTGAGTAAAGGTATGAATTTCAAAAATTAAAAAATTTTTTTTTTGGTTAATTTGTTTCGCCCGGCATAACTCGGGAACCACTAGCCCGATTTAATTGAATTAAATTTTAAAAAATTTAAAATTACAATTCCCTTAATCTGTTCATATATTGTTTTCCTATACAAGCAACAGTTTCCAAGTTAAAAATGAATATATAAAGGAAAAAACTTATTTTTTGCCTAAAGATTTATTTTTTATTTTTTTTTTTAAATCCATAAAAAATCCAAAATGAAAAAAAATGTCAAATCTTATTACTTTTACGTAAAGTCACATAACCTATGAGCAAAATGAGACAAAGATCATGAAAATCGATGCACGCGTTTCGCTTTTATTCGCAATTGAGTAAAGGTATGAATTTCAAAAATTTGCTCGACATATGCACAACTTTGTCTATGGTAAGGTTTTTTCTTTTTTTTTGATTCTCAGAATTAACAAAACGGAATAAACAAAGGGTTATTTAATTTTTATGATTGCGTAAGCAAAGTAATAAACGCTAATAAATGTGCGTGAACAATTAAAAGGAAAAAAGGAAAGGGGACTTTTTTAATTATTTGGGTTTTCCGTTGGCTACCTGTATGATTTTTTTACAGAAATGCAACCCACAGTTAAGGGTGGTCATTATTCGGAAAATTTAAGACTCACACATGGTGAAACAGGTATGTAGCCACCGTAAAAAATATACACCCATTTATAAGTACCTGTCAGTAAAATACTAAACAATACACAGTATAAATAGGTCTTCATTGATCGATTTTACTCATTCAACAAGTGTCGACGAACGCGATAGTTAAAATGAGCAAACGTTCGCGAGGATTTGAATGCAATACCAATCCAAGTAATTTTTGTTACATGTGCGCCATGCTCGTCACTCACATCGCCCAGGTTGTCCGGAAAGAAGTCCAAGTGCGAGTGTAGAAAATGTATCTTAAGCGACATATTTGCTCTAATTTTTTTATAATTTTGGAGTAGTTGTTCGACGATCTCTCTGTAATTTGAGCTTTTGTTGTTTCCAAGAAATCCGGAAACAATTTGCCGAAATGAGTTCCAAGCTGCAGCTTCATTTGGTGATAAAATGTGCTCAAACTGTTGGTCTTGCAACAACTTTTTAATTTGCGGACCGTCGAAAACGCCTTCCTTTATCTTTGCCGATGAAAGGTGAGGAAAAATGGTTTTTAAATAGGCGAACGTTTCGCCATCTTTGTTGATAGCTTTCACGAAGTTTTTTATGAGTCCGAGCTTTATGTGAAGAGGTGGGAGAAAAACATTTTCCTTTTTTATGAGTGGTGTATATTTCACGTTGTCGCTGCCGGGGATGAAATTAACTCTTTCTGTCCAACTCCTCCTGGTGTAATGATGTTGACGATCGCGGCTGTCCCAAAGGCAGAGAAAACAACAGTACTTTGTGAATCGACCTTGTAATCCACAAAGGATACCGATAACCTTAAGGTCGGCACAAACTTTCCAATCGTGCCTCTCATAGGTAAGGCACTTTAGTAGATTGTCCATGACTTCGTATGTTTCCTTGGTGTCAACGGCATGAGCAATTGGAATCGAAGGTTTCTCGTTGCCGTTGTGCAGTAAAATTGCTTTAAGGCTCTGCTTGTTGCTGTCGATGAAAAGACGCCACTCTCCTGGATCGTAAGAGTACCTTTTTTTTCCTTTTAATTGTTCACGCACATTTATTAGCGTTTATTACTTTGCTTACGCAATCATAAAAATTAAATAACCCTTTGTTTATTCCGTTTTGTTAATTCTGAGAATAAAAAAAAAAGAAAAAACCTTACCATAGACAAAGTTGTACATATGTCGAGCAAATTTTTGAAATTCATACCTTTACTCAATTGCGAATAAAAGCGAAACGCGTGCATCGATTTTCATGATCTTTGTCTCATTTTGCTCATAGGTTATGTGACTTTACGTAAAAGTAATAAGATTTGACATTTTTTTTCATTTTGGATTTTTTATGGATTTAAAAAAAAAAATAAATCTTTAGGCAAAAAATAAGTTTTTTCCTTTATATATTCATTTTTAACTTGGAAACTGTTGCTTGTATAGGAAAACAATATATGAACAGATTAAGGGAATTGTAATTTTAAATTTTTTAAAATTTAATTCAATTAAATCGGGCTAGTGGTTCCCGAGTTATGCCGGACGAAACAAATTAACCAAAAAAAATTTTTTAAATTTTTGAAATTCATACCTTTACTCAATTGCGAATAAAAGCGAAACGCGTGCATCGATTTTCATGATCTTTGTCTCATTTTGCTCATAGGTTATGTGACTTTACGTAAAAGTAATAAGATTTGACATTTTTTTTCATTTTGGATTTTTTATGGATTTAAAAAAAAAAAAATTAAATCTTTAGGCAAAAAATAAGTTTTTTCCTTTATATATTCATTTTTAACTTGGAAACTGTTGCTTGTATAGGAAAACAATATATGAACAGATTAAGGGAATTGTAATTTTAAATTTTTTAAATTTTAATTCAATTAAATCGGGCTAGTGGTTCCCGAGTTATGCCGGCCGAAACAAATTAACCAAAATTAAAAAAAAAATAAAAAAATAAAAAAAAAAAATTAAAAAAAAAAATAATAAAAAAAAACCAAACGAAAAAAAATTTTTATTGCGTTTTTCGAGCTCATGTCAAGGTTATCTACACAGAAAAAATTATCGCATCCGGAGTACATGAAATTTTTTTCAATTTGTTGAGTAGTGTAATTTGTTCTGATAATGAACTCAGCGCCAAATATTTGTTTTTTAGTGTTGCTTATGGTGTGATCAGTAAGCCAAATAATTTTGTTTCGTATTCTTTTATGCCCTTTTTCTCGCAAGTAAGTGTTTTTGCAAGTAATTCGTAATCTGGGCTGGACACAAATTTAGCACATTTGATAAAAGTTGTTATTTTCTGTCTCTTTTTGCGTTTTAATTAATTAATTGGTATCTTTCGGCAATTTTTACTCAGATGGAAGATATTATTTAACAAAATTTATAATTAGACATTGCTAAAGGAAAATAGTGCATTGAGGCGCAGCGTCAGGTTATTATGCAATTGAACGACAGTGGAAGTACCGCTGGGGATATTGCAAATATTATAACTTGATCCAGACAGATTGTATGCAATATACTATGCCATATTGGCACTTACGTGATTCACGTAAATCACGCAAACAATTTCCACAAATATATACATTTTAAATCGAAATTTAAAATCAAAATTATTTAATTTCCGAAAATTATTTAATTTAATTATTTAAAACCTCTACGTTTGCGTTGTTTGTTTTAAATTCATATTTTTGAAATAGTTATACAATAGTACAGTGTGGTATACCGTATTGTTTAACGCAAAATAAGTTAGAAATCGGACACTGACATAAAATCCAAGTAAAAATAAACACAGCATATATACCGATACCAGTTGTGTGGTTTTCAATTGAATTAACTCTAAGGATATAAATTCAGTGCCTAGTGTTGGTGCAGGGAATGCTTACTTAAATAATAGAAAGAATTAGATATTATACCTACACTGAATCAATCTGTTTTAGAAATAAATATGTCTATGACTTTTATTTTGAATGGAAAATTTCACATTTTTAAACGAAATTAAATGAAAATAAATGAATTAATAAATATGTGCGACTCACGAAAAAATCACGTGATTCACGCAGAAATTAGACTCACGCACATTCACGCACGACATAAAATCCAAGTAAAAATAAACACAGCATATATACCGATACCAGTTGTGTGGTTTTCAATTGAATTAACTCTAAGGATATAAATTCAGTGTCTAGTGTTGGTGCAGGGAATGCTTACTTAGATAATAGAAAAAATTAGATATTATACCTACACTGAAGCAATCTGTTTTAGAAATAAATATGTCTATGACTTTTATTTTGAATGGAAAATTTCACATTTTTAAACGAAATTAAATGAAAATAAATGAACTAATAAATATGTGCGACTCACGAAAAAATCACGTGATTCAAGCAGAAATTAGACTCACGCACATTCACGCATGAACATTTTTTCGTTCCTCACGTTCACGCACGCTCACGTGAGTAAAATAAATTTTGCTCACGTTCACGCGTGAATCACGTGATTCACGCAATTCACGTGAGTGGCGCCTATCTCTAATTCCTTGTCAATACCAGTTGTGGCTTGAACCGGTGGATGGGCTGAACTGTCGTAACGAAATAATTGGTTTCAAATTTTCTATTTCCTTTTTTTAAACTTACTCACAAATTTAACCTTACCTTCTCAAAATTGTTTAATTAAAAAATATTTTTATATGTATCTTTAGTTCTTTAGCATGTTCCTCTACAAATTTAAAATTTAAAATATTTTTCTATTAACTTTTATTTTGTACCTTACGTTTTGGCACACCAAAGACTTTGGTTATGACGGTTGGTCGTCAAATGAAGTTGGACTTTGTCCTAACTTACAACTTCACTGACCTTCTCCAATTATCCAAGGAGGGTTGCTCTCCAAAACCTAAATACAATCATGTGTAATTATTTCCAATCTGGCAACCCTTGGCGAATGGTAACATATTTTGACACATTGGTGTCGCTAGTCTTCACCGCCGTTTTTACACATGTATTTAACAAATACAAAATTTGATCATCACAAAGCCAACACTTCACTCGCGACCTGTTAAGTGTTAGGAGCTGGGCAATGACCAGGAGAACCCAATAAATGCAAACAAAATATTGACTTTGACTTTTTTCCTGGGCATTGGAAATTTTGGAGAAGACCTACAGGGTAAGTCAGAATGATCCAAAAAGGACATAATATGTATCCAAATTATAATCTCTTCTTGAACATAAAATAAATTTTATGCCGCCTTTTTGGAAACCAACGATTTAAAATGATAAGTGTTTTTCTCATGTAATTTCCATTTGAAGTAGGACATTAACACCAATATTTTAACTCTTTAATTTAAAACTTTATAAGCAATCAATATAATTTGAACAATCAATATAATTTGAACAATCGGGTTTATATTGAGATTAGAAAGTTAAAAACACGACACCAAGAAAAAAATATTACGTTTTTTCTATTACGTTTTTCTATATATATTGATATTTTGATATATTTGTGAGTACTCTCATTGATGCTATATGCTGTGAAATTGTTAAATTGAAAGTTGTGATGGTGATGATCACAGTGCAAAATATCATCGCAATCGGTGTATAATTATAGTTGGACGATCATTTCAAAATTTGGGCATGAGTAAATTGAAACAATAAATCTGGTCTTAGATGGAATACAAAAATCGGCCACCAGTTTAACGGTGATTGCACAATAATAGCTGTGCTTTAATCATGAGCTTATAAGGGTCTAGTTCGATTATTTTTTGTGTTACAAATATTTGGACAGGACATTCCATTCCCTGCTGTAGGGTATAAAATGATACAACTATGGACATGTTAAAACGTTGAAACTCATGAATATTATACAGTCGACTCCGCTTAACTGAAAATGGAAAACTGAGACATATTTGTTTCAGTTATCCGTTTTTTTCATAAAAGCGTAGTTCGGATAACTGAAATTGGTTTCACTTATCCGTATTAGGCTTAAGTGGAAAATCTTTCAGTTATCCGATCTAAATTAAACAAATCAAATATATTATGTAGACATACTCTTTTATTTATTTTACATAGTACTAGAAACTTAAAAAAAAACAAAACCAATTCGAAAACAAAAAGGAGCTTAAATTCAATTCAGTCACGTTAAAAAGGTACATGCGTTTTTGGTACATTCATTATTGGACGTAAGCATATCAAGTTAGGTACTATTTGTAAAATAGTCTATTATATTTGTTTGGGTCATATTATTTATAGTCGATTGTGACCTTATATATTCAAGGTCTTGTAATTTATTGCGGGCCTCAACATTATCGAAAAAAAGTCTGTAAGAATACCAATTGATTTTACAGCTTCTTTTACCGTAGGTTTAAATAAAGTGACTATAGATTAATCAGTTTCGATATGATCATCGTTATATTCAACAGCGTAGTGTTGGTAACCTGTTCGATAATATCACTTTCTGTTACATATTCCCAGTAGGCAACATTTTCATCAACATCAGTAAGAATTTCAATTTCATCACCAAGAGCTTCCGAAAAAACATCAGTCTCCTCAACTGAATGTGCTTCCTGACCAGTAATAAATCCAGCCTTCCTGAAGCAGTTCCGAATAGTTTCTGAAGTAACACTTGTCCATGCTCTTTTTACCATGTTTAGCGCCCCCAGTATATCAACCTTTTTGGAAAAATCATTTAGAGAAAGTCCACATTCAAGATGAAGAAGTTGCTTAGAAATTATAATCTTTCGGCAAAAAGATTTGAATGATCGGATTATACCTTGGTCCAACGGTTGAATTATGGACGTCGTATTTGGTGGTAGAAATACGATTTTAATATTGTTTAACACAATATCATCGACTAATTTGTGACATGATGCATTGTCAACGAAAATAATTATCTTTTTTCCAATTTCCCCGAACTTCAAGTCGAGTTCCTTCATAATATCTGTCCATATAAAGCTTGTCATCCATGCTTTGGAATTAGCAACATAATTTACTGGAATAGTATTGTTTTGAAACACCTGGGATTTTTGGATTTGCCTACAAATAAATATGTTTGTCGCCACCAGTTGAGTTTGTAATAAACAAAAGTGTGACTCTTTCTTTTGGGATTTTTTTCCTGACGGCTTTTCCGTCCTGTTGGCCAACGTTCCACTGGGCAAAGCCTCATATAGTAGAGCAGACTCATCAGAATTGTAAACTGCATCTTCAGAGTACCCTCTAATATATGTGGGCAATATATTAGCTACCCAATCGTTTACTTCTACCGTATCAGCTGAACTTTTTTCATCATGAACATTTTTAAAGTGGATATTTTCCCTTTTCTTCCATCTTTCAAGCCAGCCGGTAGTTGGTACAAAGTCTACATTAAGCATTTTTGCGTAGTCTTTGGATTTTTCCATCAATAAGGGTCCTGTTATGGTAGCTTGCATATGCATTGCGATCGCATATCTTTGAACCAAAGAAGTAATGTATCTTCAACATTTTTATTTGGGCCTGGTCTTAATCGTTTAATTGAAACATTTCGTTTTTGTTTGGACACATTCGAGATGAATTCCTCGATCTTGATAATTGTGGTTACTATTGCGGCACTACAATGTAATTTTTGGTAGATGTCTTTCCTTGCTACTCCAGACTTAAACTTTTCAATTATCTCGCGTTTGCTTTTAAGCGACAGACATTTGTATTTGCTTGAATGTTCCTAAAAAAACATTTCAAAATACATATTTTCGTAAAATATATAATTGTTCTCACCATGTTCGTTGTGGTTTTAGATTAATTGAATTTACAACATTCCTAAATAGTTTTAGTTTTTATTGTTATTTGCTTTGTTTTGCCTTTTTGGCAGGTTTAATAATATTTTCTGTATGACACTGCAAGTTGTTACTTTTGAAATGATAATTTTGTAAACAAAAATCAGCTGATTACACAAATGTGATTCCATAGATAAAAACTCCTCTGTATAAACAATTGCCATCGGTAATGTAGATGGTGCTATAGTTTTTGAAAACTTCAAATCCTTACATTGAGATGGCTAGAAGATTGTATTTTTGTTTGCATGCCATCTAGCGTAAAATAGCAGTATGTCTTTGTGTACTAATGTTGTTGATATATGGTGGTTGTTTTCACTTAAGCGGAGTCAATTTCATATAAAATGAAAAATTCGAAGGCGAATAATTTTTCAGTCATCCGATATTTTCAGTTATGCGGTTTTCACTTAAACGGAGTGATTTGAGAGAAATGAACACAAAAATTAACTGTTCTTGGCCTTCTCTTTCAGTTATGCGAACATTTTCACTTAAGCGTGTTGCAGTTATGCGGAGTCGACTGTATCAAAAATATATTAACCAAAGATATTATTAATGAAATCTTTATACCTCCATACCTAATGATTTCCTATTTCAACAATATCTCTTTCAACACAAATAGCTATGAAATTTAAATAAATAATAGTAGCTGCCAACAATGTGAAAAATATTTTTTTTATTCCAAGCAAAAAAATTAACTCTTAATTATCGTTTCTGACATTGCAGCCTGTTATAATTATGATGATTGTTGAGGCAGTTTTCTGGACGGGCTTGAGGTATGAATTGACAATTAAACCACGTTCACGTCTGTTCTCAGGATATATAGTAGTCCTTGGCCTGACAACTGCCCAAAATAAGCTGTTATCGCAGAAATGTAACATGAGTGAGATAAGTAATTGATTTTTATTTCTCTGTTTTCGATGTAACTGATGTCTTTTCAGGTATTTTCTTTTTCCATGTGATTACTAACGTGTTCTTTTCTCTTTCAGATATCTTTCTCAAATACAAATGACTGCGGAACTACTTCTTGGTATGAACGACTTCAAGTGGTGAGATAAATATTAAATAGTTATATTTTCACACAGCTTCGCGTTAATGCCTTTGGCAAAGTTGCTTTGAATGAAGTGTTTACGATATACTTCCTGACCTGGCTTGAAACGTATTTTCTACTTCTTTTGTTATAAGTCTTCGTTTCATAGGCAGTATGTGGGATTTTTGTTGAATTTTATGATGAATTAGTTGCATTTTCGAAGCATTATGCATTATCTCTGCGTCGCCTTCTTCAACAGAATTAAATTTGCTTAGTATTACATAAGCTTGAGCGTGTGTAATCATACTATAGCCGGTTAATTCAAAAAAATTGGTGAAACACCAGTTGAAAAATGTACAGTTGAGCACAACGAACAATCTATTTTGGACAATTTTTCGCTCCACCTCGATTGATCCGATTGTAAATAGACTCGAATACTACTCAGAATGATTTGATTGGCTCTTTCACTAGCGTTTGATTGGGGCGTTTTTATATGTTTAACTCCGAAAGCTTTTAGTAGCTCTTGAAAAGCTTCAGAGCTAAATTGTTTCCCATTGTCTGAATGTAAGGTTTCGGGTACACCGAACTTATGGAATACTTTCTGAATTAAAAATTTACTTACATTTTTGATTGTGGCTTTTGCATTGCTTTTAACTGCACAAATTTTGTCAAAAGATCCAGAATAATGAAAATAAAGGCGTTGCCTGACTTTGTTCTGGGATAAGGCCCTAAAAAGTCGACGTTTACTTTTTGAAAATGTCGTTTAGTTATGACTTCGATTCTCATTGGTGGAGGAAGGATTTGTTTAGGGTGTTTTGTTTCCTTACAAGTAACACAATCTTTAAAGAAAGTTTGAATTTGTGTTGTAACGGCAGGTCAGTAAAAGAATGTTCTTATATTGCACAATGTTTTACTTATACCGCCATGAGATGTATTATTTTCTGGTGTCCTTCTAATGACTTCGTTGGTTAACTCATCTGGTAACCAGATTTTCCAACAGTATTCTTCACTTTCCACATATTCAGTGGAAAACTTTACCCTTTTATACACATACCTTAAGACCGGGTAGACGGTCTTTGTTCTGTTGAACAGTATATATTAGTGATAAATACTTTGGACTTTTGAAAGCTTCGGATTCGAAATCTATGATATTTGTATTCTCCATGGTCAGAGTCTCAACATATAGTCTGGACAGCATATCCGGTACGACATTTTCGTCCCTTTTCGACTCTCAATTGAAAATTTGTAGCCTTGCAACTTGAGACTCCATCGGGCAAGTCGTCCGTTGAGGTTTTCTTGCCTCATCAGCCACTGAAGGCTTGAGTGATCGGTTATTACAGTAAATTGTAAATTGCTCGACCTGATTTGTAAGTTTTCCTTGATCGTCTTCTATAAATTTTCTATTTCCATCCAGTTTGTTTGTAGCTTGTTCTTGGTCTGTTTTAAAAGTAAATTTGCATTCTATTAAATATAGAAGCAAAATGGTCTTGAGTCAGGACAATATCCCAGTTCAAATCAAATATTGATTACAGACCAAAAAAAATGCAAACGAAAAAACTAAAACAAATGAGCGTTGGCACGGCAGAAGTATTGCTGGGTAACTATACCTGCATATACACATACTTACATATGCAACTCAATGAGATGCTTGTAAGATGGCATGTGTGCTTTATTACTTGGTGCGATTTTTTCGGCAAGTGAGTTGTGATTCTCGTTCGTTTGTGAGAATCATCTCCTTATAGAGGCCGGGTTTGATGTTGAAAAGTCGCTGCGAAGCCACTTGAAAAGACTGTTGACATGGTCGAAATCATGATCGTGGTAGTCTGCAGCCAAGTAATAAATGTCACCATGCCATTTGTAAATAAAATTGCATTCTATTAAATATAGAAGCAAAATGGCCTTGAGCCAGGACAATATCCCAGTTCAAATCAAATATTGATTACAGACCAAAAAAAAAATGCAAACGAAAAAACTAAAATTTCTAAATTTTTTTGAAATGGTATTTTAGAAAATTCCATTTACAAGTTGGATTTTGGGGACGGAAATTCCAAAGCCAATTGTCTGTTGGCCTGTAAGTAGATGGTGAAATCCCTTCATGAACACTGCCCTAAACAAGAATTCTTCCATGCTCATTGACTTCGTTTTTGGGTCAAATTTTAATCCCCATTTCTCCATGTACATTATTATAATTATGTTGGTCATGATATCGCGTCTGTTGGGTGTGGTAATTGTTCTGCCGTGAATAGTGATCTAGGTTATAACTTTGCTGTGATTGAAAGTTTTTTCGCGGTCGGAAAAATTTTTGGTAATAAGATTGGTTTTGATTAGGCTGATAACTCATGTAGATTACTTCTGGTTGTCGTTGTTATTTCCATAATCTCGTAAACTCATACCGTCAGAATTAACTTGCATATCGGAGTTTACGTTTTCATTCAAAGTAGATAATCTTTGATTTATTGGTGACTGTCTTCTAGAATTTTCCCTTTGAACTCCCTGCACAGTTAAACTGCTAAATTCTGGGCTCCGAACTATGGTTCTTTCAGGTGACGATGTTGTCTGAGAATCTTGACATCCATTTAAATTTAGGGACAGTAGTGACGGTAGCTGTATGACAGTTCTGTTTAATTCTCTGTTGGTGAATTTTCTAAGGCAGTATTATTCCAAATATTTGTTGTAGCTGTCGTACGATTAGTATTTACATTCATATTACTTGTAGGTTTGAAGTATTACAACGAGCAGCTATTCAGTCCGATGATCTAGATGGTCTATTTCCTGATATCTTGTTTGATATTAGTTTCAAAAAGTATGGTAGCTAACTATTTTTTTGTAATTTCACTCGAATTGTATTATGATTCTTAAGGTAATAGCCGGTTAAAATAGAATAGTTTTGTATGTAATATTTAACACAAACGCTGAATTCGAAATGGCGGAGGTAGAGCGTGCTCTGTATCTCTGTATGTTGTGTTAGGTTAATTAAAGAAGCACATGGAATTTCAGGCTGCAGAATTGTCGTTGAATTTTCATTGTAATATGTCGTACCATTGATTTTTACACGATCCTTGAAAGTGACTGAGTAAGTACCATTGACCGTGATGGGGGCTTCGTTGTTTTCCTCTACAACAGCTACTAGGTCATTGATGACTACCAGACCATCGCCTATTGATGTAATGGTATGAGGTTATTGAATGTTGTGCTGCAATTGGCGGCGTTGCGTGTCATAAGTTGTAGAGCGCATGATGTAGCTGAAGATGACAAACAAAACATTGGTATCGTGTCGCTGCAGTTCCTCACTGCTAAGGTCTTATTGTGGCACACGGCTAAGCTAGATTCTTGTAGGTGGAGAACGTGGTGACCGAGAGCTACGGGTAAAATAGTAATTTTCTTACATCTAAACTTAGGAATAGTATATATTATTAGAAAATATATTACATTATTTTATTCTAAAATCTTAGTTTTAGCTGTGGCTGTAGCCAAAGAGAGATTTGTTAAATGCTCCTTTTTATTATTAAATTTATTTCGTTATTATCTAAGAGTATAGGGATCAAAACTCCAATTTTTGCGAATGCGGTGGAATATTTAAATTGCCTAATTCTGTTATTATTGCCCTATTCCTAGCTAATCTCTTAGTTTCTCTGCCTTCAAGATCATATTTACTGTATTGGTAAGCCTATTGATTTCCCTGATGATATTAAACTGTCTGTCCTGTGAGTCAATTAAACGTTCGTTAGTTTGTCAAAGTCTTCATGATCAGGGCTTCCAGTGATGTATCTCAGGACCGTACCTAGAGCATTCGGGCTTCTCGGTTGCCTGTTGTGAGTATTTGCTATCTGTAGTAGTCTACATATCTGGTCTATGTCTGCGTCCACCAACTTCCTCATGTGTGTCTGGGGGAAGTTGTTTGCCTCGTCCCTTAGCAATTCGCACAAAGTCAAGTTGGTAACGTGTTTGATGTATCCAAAGACTTCCCAGAGTACGATGTCACTACCTGCCACTTTAATGTATCTCGCATTAGAGTAGTCTATCAACCGTCCAGTTGATGTCGATACGAATATGGCCATAACCAATTTCAAGGCGATTCTAAAACGTAAATTATATTTTGTCTAATTTGTGACCAACATAAGATATAGTTCATTATTATAGTGCAGGAAGTTTCAACGAATCGTATGGACCCTCCTCCCTCTTATGAGAACCATTGGGCCTAGGTCATTTTCGACTTCTTCTTCGCTATATAGAGGTGTAAGTTTGTTACCTAGTCTTCTATTATTCCTGACGAGGACCCTCTCTCTTACGGAAAACTCCCTGTCTTATCTATTCCTATTGTGTCTTATTAAATCTTTATCCTGTGCGGTTTTCAAACGCGACACTATTTGTTCATCGTACTGAGCTGAATCGAAGACGCCAATGGGCTTAATTCCAGTCACCGTATGGATTGATCTATTGTATTCGATAGTAGCAAAAAGAACTATTTCCTCGATATCGATTCCATCACAGTGTTCTGGAATCTCTCTACTTGGCCATTTGATGTACTGTGTAGGGATGGTGCATTCGCGACGTATATGTCGAAGTGATTTTTAGTGTAGCTTTAATGGTGTTCGAGTAAGTGACTTTTCGTTATAACAATAAATAGTTTTCGTGCCGGAAAACATGTTGAGTAATTGGAGAATCTGTGGTTTAACGTCCACTATCGTCCAGGACTTTAGTGACTGTACTATCGCAAACTGTGAAAATTTGTCGATGCAAGTAAGAAAGTACTTTGACCCGGAGCAAAATATATCAATGTGAAGGATTTCTCCACAATATGTTAGTATAGGTGTTTGAGCAATAAGTTGTTTTTTGGGGTGGTGGTCATACTATGCCTGAGAACATATCCAAAAAAAATTGCTACAAGTTGTTTAGCTTTCTTTTCCATTTTCGTATAAAAGGTAGTAATTGTGTTGGTTGAGGACTCTTCGCTGTGGATTGTCTCAATACTCGTATTATCCAAGACGTTTAGGTACTGCCTGGACAGTGACCGGCGACCACGTTTTCATTACCTGGATTGTAGATAAGCTTCGCGTTGTATTCGTCTATAGTCCACTTAATTTTGGAATTCGGATTTCTGTCCGAAACGGCAAAATTTAACGGTTGATGGTCGGTGTAAACATTTAGATCCGATACGTCGTAAATATAATTTCTAAACATTTTTAGTGCCCAGACAATGGCCAATAATTCCCGTTCATTAGTAGCATAATGTTCTTCGGTACTGGATAAAATGCGGGATATCATTGTAACAGGTCTGTCCCCTTATAAAAGGACAGCACCTATAGCATGTGAGGATGCGTCAGAACCAAACCGAACGGTCTCCGAAAATCTGGGTATGTTAGTGTCACATCCGCGGATGTTAGTATCCATTCACAGTATTAAAGGCACTTTTCTGTTCACTAGCCAGCTCAATTTTGATTTTTTTCGACTGAGATGCAGTAACTCGCCGTATTCTCCTCTCAGTATACACGATAATGGCTGTGGTATCTTAGTGAAGTCTATTATAAAACAGCGGTACTATCCCGCTAAGCCTAAAAATTATCTTAGTCCCCTTAGGATGGAGGACTCCGGTAAATTTCGAATTATGTCGAACTTTTCCGCACTAGTTCTAATTCGCCCTTGATTAACTAGAAATCCTAAGTATTAGACCTCTGTCCGAAAGAACTTTGAATTATCTGCTGAACTCTCATGTTAGCTTCGAATAGACTTCTTAACACTATTTCCACATCTCGAAAGTGTTGTTGCTCATTTTCCGAGAATATGATCACATCGTTCACGTAGATGAAACATCTCATTCCGATGTGTTCTCTTAATACGTCGTCTATCGCCCTCTGAAATATACTAGGGGCGTTCTTCAGGTCGAAGGCCAGTCTGAAAACTCGTACTTTCCGTTTTTAACAGAAAAAGCAATTTTCCCTCTATCAGGTTCCGATAGCTGAATCTTGTGGAAACCTGATTTTAAGCCAAGCGTAGTAAAAAAATTGTTTCCACCATTTGCCACTAATAGTTTTCTCATAAAGTTTACGAAAATCTATCACTAATCTTTTCTTTTCCTGTCCAGTTTCATCAAATCCCTTTTTCTTTACTACCCATATTGGGTTATTGTATGGCGACCTGGACTTTCGTATTATACCGTTTGCTAATAGATCTTGGATTACTTTGTTCACAAAATCTGAAAAGCCTAGTGGGTACGGGTAAACCCTTGAGTACACCGGGTCTTCATTTTCGGTGCGAATCGTCGCAACCATATTTGTATTTTATAGAAGCGCCGCGTCGTCATTTAAGTTACCAATTACCTCGAAGAAGTTTCATTCCAAATGCTTTGGTACTAACTTGGCCTGGCTAGACATAAATAAAATAAATTATTTTCCGTAATCGTGAGTAATTGTGTTCGTTCTCAAATCGATAGACGCGTGTTCTTTATTCAATAGGTCAAGACCAATGGCGCCATCAGAGTAGTTGCCACCAAGCTGTGGCTTCTGGGAACACGTAGAATTTTGTGAGTGGTCAACCTGCTTTTGTTTATTAACCGAATAATGTGGGTTCTTGTGACCCATATTGTGCTCAGGGTTAAATGAATTTTGGGCAGAATTTGCCCTTTTGCCATAAGAATTTCCAATAGATTTATTTGCAAAAATCTTAGCGAACGCGTAACGCTTGTTATTAGCGTCTACTTCTTGTGCAAAAGCCAGAGCAGATGGGAGGTCGGATGGTTTTGAAAAGATCAGGATATCACAAAGAGGTCTTCTCAATCCCGATATCAATACCCTAAGTGCATCGTCCCTATATTTCTCATTTATGTTGTCTGCTACACTGTCCTCATCTTATTTGCTAACAATGTTAGCTTTTTTTTCAACTTCGTCGCAGCACTCTAAACATGAAATGGAACCTTGTCTAATTGTGGACATTTCCTGTTCGATAAGGTATATCGGACGTGTGTCCGCGTAAGTGAAGTCGAGTCTAGCAATGATCGCACTAATTCAGCACCGTGTTGAAAGACGAGAGTGCCGCAGCGGCGGAACCCCGCACCTTATTTCTAAGAATGGGTGGCGTTCACTGTCATCGTATCTCCTAAATAATTCGTACGCATTGTGCGCAGCCTCACTCCAAGACACATATGTGCCTGAGTGGCCGAAAAATTCCGGAAGAGATTTTATCGCATCAAGTCACAAGTCACTAGTGGATTTATCGTGACTTTCGTGAATTTTTGTATTTCACGTTTAGCCAAGGAAAGTTGGCTCTGAATTGCTGTTATTTTCTTATCAAATGCTAGTTTTCGTGCAACTTCGTCTGAATTTCCTAGTCTTAAATTTTTGAATAAGTCTTCTAACGTTTCGCTCATCTACTATTTGCAAAAATTCCCTTATCTCTTTTTTAACTTTCTTTATATATTTTTTGTTTCTTTTATTTAAACACTAGGCCGAAAAATTCCGGAAGAGATTTTATCGCATCAAGGGTGATGTCACAAGTCACTAGTGGATTTATCGTGACTTTTGTGAATTTTTGTATTTCAGGTTTAGCCAAGGAAAGTTGGCTCTGAATTGCTGTTATTTTCTTATCAAATGCTAGTTTTCGTGCAACTTCGTCTGAATTTCCTAGTCTTAAATTTTTGAATAAGTCTTCTAACGTTTCGCTCATCTACTATTTGCAAAAATTCCCTTATCTCTTTTTTAACTTTCTTTATATATTTTTTGTTTCTTTTATTTAAACACTTAGCACTTCACTCACCTTAACGTTATTATAGGTAATGTAATTATGTAATTAAAAATCCTCCGATGCTCCTTTCCTTCGTACTGCAGGCTTAGTTTCGGGGATTCGTCTTGCTGCCCAAGGAAATTCGTTCATTAGTGACAAATAATTGTTATGTTCTTCCTTTCTTTGTAAGCTCTTCCGCTTACGGGCATTCTTCTCGCCGCCCAATGAAATTCGTTCCTTGTTGAAAAATAATTTTTATGTTCTTCTTTCCTTTGTAAGCTATTCTGCTCCTTGTATTGCGAGATTCTTCGCGTGTTCCTTTGTTTTTGAAATAAATCTAGTGATACTTAGATTGATTTTTGTTTTTGTTTCTTCGACTTAATTTTCGCGAGCCCTTTATTGAGCGCCAGTTAAAGAACTTCATTTGTCGAGAATAAGTTTAATAACTAAATAACATAATAATTACTTATCTTAGCCTAACGTCACCACATTACGCTACCCTACCGTTGCTCTGCCAGTGTTTGCACTACTCTTTGCTGACTTAGCAGTGTAGAATAGCATGTGCCAAGAATTCGTGAATTCCTGTGAACGTTGAATGTATTGACTTAGCGAATCGTGTAGGGTGTTTGGTTGCTTAGATGCAACCAAACCATGCGAATAGAGGAACGCGAGGGTTTCTCACGATAACTTATACATTAGTTGAAAAAATTAGTAACATTTAAATAATCTATATATTAGAATATGCTATGATAATTACTAAAGATTTTGTTTTTTTTTCAGATATGATTGACCGGTTGGTGGCTTCGTAATTTTGTGAAAAATACGGCGGATAGTTTAATTAGAAAATGTATATTGCAACAATTATTTGATATTTTTGTCAATTTAGAAATAAGTTTTTTTTAATATTTTCGAAAATTAGTCCTTTTTAACAAATAATTGCTAGTTTTGATTTGTCAACGCTTTTATTAAAGCGCATAAAATATAATGATGTTTTTTTGTTTGATTGTAAAGCAAAAAGTTATTTCATTGTAAGTATTTAGGCGTTTTGGAATTTTGGGTAAGACGAAATACAAGACAATACAATACATATAAACAACACTAAATTCATCTCAAATTATATTTCAAATGGGATCGCCTGTGAAACACCAGCTCTTTAGCTACTAGGATCAAGCCTTACGATCTTGAAATACAACTGATTTGAATTAGTGAAGTCTAAATATATTAAATCGTTATGATAATGTTGCTACTCAGGCATGGTGCTACTACACCTTCCTGTAGGTCAATCATTATACATAACGAAAGTTTTTATTGAGATTCAAGGCTTGTTTTTAGAAAACAAGAAGCCTGAACGCTGGGCGCTAAAAATTGTGATAACCTCTGGTGACAAAACCGAAATGGCATGGTGGTCTTGACCGGGCTAGAGCTCGTCGGGTGGGGGATTCTTTTCCATTCAGTTATCCAATTTTAAATCTTCCGTGTCTTTCATTTATAGATTTTTTTAAGGAAACAATTAACACTAACACTAAAGGAAAAATGTATGGATTATGGAATATGAAATGACATGCTAAATAAAATAAGAAAGGAAACAGGAAATTAAAAGGAATATAGGAAAAAGATAGGAAAAGGAAGGAATGCCTTAAACGAAATGTAATAAAATGTCGTCTTTTAACACATTTTGTTATTGTGCAAAACTGAGATGTTGTTGTTCTGCTAAACTGCCCTCCCCATAAGTGCTTTTTTAGCCTTCCGTGGCATTTTCTTTTGCTCGAGTGAATGAAAATGCCCCAAATACTTCCGCACGTCTTGTTTACACTCTTGTAGTCAACCATATTCATCTTGTTTCTAGCAACTTTTACAGATGATATAATTCTATATACTAAAATTCACATTATTTATTATACTTATGATTACAAAATTACTTATGAATAATATTTTTTTAACTTTAATACATATTTTTTGGGTCCTATTTACACTTAGGGCTTATAACACTACTCAACAAAATGAAAAAAATTTCATGTACTCCGGATGCGATAATTTTTTCTGTGTAGATAACCTTGACATGAGCTCGAAAAACGCAATAAATTTTTTTTTTTCGTTTGGTTTTTGTTTTATTTTTTTTTTTTTTAAATTTTAAAATTTTTTTTTTGGTTAATTTGTTTCGTCCGGCATAACTCGGGAACCACTAACCCGATTTAATTGAATTAAATTTTAAAAAATTTAAAATTACAATTCCCTTAATCTGTTCATATATTGTTTTCCTATACAAGCAACAGTTTCCAAGTTAAAAATGAATATATAAAGGAAAAAACTTATTTTTTGCCTAAAGATTTAATTTTTTTTTTAAATCCATAAAAAATCCAAAATGAAAAAAAATGTCAAATCTTATTACTTTTACGTAAAGTCACATAACCTATGAGCAAAATGAGACAAAGATCATGAAAATCGATGCACGCGTTTCGCTTTTATTCGCAATTGAGTAAAGGTATGAATTTCAAAAATTTGCTCGACATATGCACAACTTTGTCTATTGTAAGGCTTTTTCTTTTTTATTACAAAAAAAATAAAATTTGTTGGGTGACAAAAATATATGACTTTAAATTAAAAAACAATTCGATATATGTACAAGAAATTATCCTAAGGATATCAACATTAATTAATTATAAAAAAGTTAAAAAAAAAAATATCTAAACACAAAAATAAAAACCTTCAAATTAAAAATAATTATGTGCTTTTGTCTTTCTTTTATATTGTTGTGGGTCTGTTTCTCTTATCAGGAACCAGATATAGTCCCCCATCATAGCTTCGTTCCAAAATCCTTGGTATCGGTGCTCAATTTCTTTCATTTGCTGATGAAAACGCTCACCATGCTCGTCACTCACATCGCCCAGGTTGTCCGGAAAGAAGTCCAAGTGCGAGTGTAGAAAATGTATCTTAAGCGACATATTTGCTCTAATTTTTTTATAATTTTGGAGTAGTTGTTCGACGATCTCTCTGTAATTTGAGCTTTTGTTGTTTCCAAGAAATCCGGAAACAATTTGCCGAAATGAGTTCCAAGCTGCAGCTTCATTTGGTGATAAAATGTGCTCAAACTGTTGGTCTTGCAACAACTTTTTAATTTGCGGACCGTCGAAAACGCCTTCCTTAATCTTTGCCGATGAAAGGTGAGGAAAAATGGTTTTTAAATAGGCGAACGCTTCGCCATCTTTGTTGATAGCTTTCACGAAGTTTTTTATGAGTCCGAGCTTTATGTGAAGAGGTGGGAGAAAAACATTTTCCTTTTTTATGAGTGGTGTATATTTCACGTTGTCGCTGCCGGGGATGAAGTTAACTCTTTCTGTCCAACTCCTCCTGGTGTAATGATGTTGACGATCGCGGCTGTCCCAAAGGCAGAGAAAACAACAGTACTTTGTGAATCCACCTTGTAATCCACAAAGGATACCGATAACCTTAAGGTCGGCACAAACTTTCCAACCGTGCCTCTCATAGTTAAGGCACTTTAGTAGATTGTCCATGACTTCGTATGTTTCCTTGGTGTCAACGGCATGAGCAATTGGAATCGAAGGTTTCTCGTTGCCGTTGTGCAGTAAAATTGCTTTAAGGCTCTGCTTGTTGCTGTCGATGAAAATACGCCACTCTCCTGGATCGTAAGAGTACCCGAGTTCACCAAATAATCCGGGAATGTCCTTACAAAAACAGATGTTGTCTTTTTTTGTGTAGTACCTTGCGTATGGTTCATGACGCTTCCTGTAGATTGTTGTCACCACACCAGGAGCCAAGAAACCGAACTGTTGCATGCGCGATGCATGCAACTCTGCATCTTCCTTGGAGATTTTCAATTCTCTAACCCAATCGTTCAGTTCTGCTTGGGAACATAAGCGTTGACCTCCATGCAATGTATATGTTGACTCGCATTCTGATGTGGTTTCTACTGTCTCCGGATCTGATGTTGGATGTATCGCCTCATTATTAGATGCCCATCTTGAAACGGACGGTTGCGGGTCCACTGGTTCTTCGGAAAATGGCACTGGAAAATTCACTGTTGAAACAGCAACGTAAGTCCATCGTATATTTTTTCCCACGCCTGTTTTTTTGCTAAGACAGAAGTAGCAATCTGTTACATGGCAAAGCGGAGCTCTCCAAAGCATTGGCATGATGATTCTCGGCTGTCGTCTGAAAGAATTTCAATAATAAGTTATATATGTTCTTGAATTTCGTAATCTACACTTACCTTGAGTCAGCTAGCTGTACGTAGCACCTTGGACATAGAGCACTTGGTGTCCACCGCTCATCTATG
This sequence comes from Polietes domitor, assembly GCA_947397865.1. Taxonomy (NCBI): domain Eukaryota; kingdom Metazoa; phylum Arthropoda; class Insecta; order Diptera; family Muscidae; genus Polietes; species Polietes domitor. The sequence goes on from CANDYM010000003.1 coordinate 25,464, forward strand.
TTTGAGACCTTTAAATTGAAGCTCTCTTCAAATGAATCTCTCAATTTAGGTGAAAAACAACGCTTGTTTTTTTTTTCAGAAACGTATTCTCCGCACATGTAACAAAAATAACTTGGATTGGTATTGCATTCAAATCCTCGCGAACGTTTGCTCATTTTAACTATCGCGTTCGTCGACACTTGTTGAATGAGTAAAATCGATCAATGAAGACCTATTTATACTGTGTATTGTTTAGTATTTTACTGACAGGTACTTATAAATGGGTGTATATTTTTTTACGGTGGCTACATACCTGTTTCACCATGTGTGAGTCTTAAATTTTCCGAATAATGACCACCCTTAAATGTGGGTTGCATTTCTGTAAAAAAATCATACAGGTAGCCAACGGAAAACCCAAATAATTAAAAAAGTCCCCTTTCCTTTTTTCCTTTTAATTGTTCACGCACATTTATTAGCGTTTATTACTTTGCTTACGCAATCATAAAAATTAAATAACCCTTTGTTTATTCCGTTTTGTTAATTCTGAGAATCAAAAAAAAAAAAGAAAAAACCTTACCATAGACAAAGTTGTGCATATGTCGAGCAAATTTTTGAAATTCATACCTTTACTCGAAGCTCATAGGTTATGTGACTTTACGTAAAAGTAATAAGATTTGACATTTTTTTCACTTTGGATTTTTTATGGATTTTAAAAAAAAAAAAATTTAAATCTTTAGGCAAAAAATAAGTTTTTTCCTTTATATATTCATTTTTAACTTGGAAACTGTTGCTTGTATAGGAAAACAATATATGAACAGATTAAGGGAATTGTAATTTTAATTTTTTTTAAATTTAATTCAATTAAATCGGGCTAGTGGTTCCCGAGTTATGCCGGACGAAACAAATTAACCAAAAAAAAAATTTTAACATTAAAAAAAAAAAAAAACAAAAACCAAACGAAAAAAAATTTTTTTATTGCGTTTTTCGAGCTCATGTCAAGGTTATCTACACAGAAATATCGCATCCCGAGTACATTTTGACTGTTGACTAGTGTAATTATTTAAGTTATTGAAAAAGAAATTATTCAATTTAAAGATTTTACTTTGTTTATGTTTTTATATATTAAATTATTTCTTTAATTTTAATTAAATTAATAATTTAATTTAAGTTAATATATATTTAATTTAGTTAAATAACTTTTTCTTTTAATACACTTTACAAAATGGATTTTTTTAATTTCAAATTTTCTTAAATTTCTATTTTTATTATTTTTAGGTTATTTTTCCATAGTCGAATTTGCAATATAAAAATTTAATTTACTATTATTTAAATATATTTTAAAGATTTGGTTACATTAATATTAAATATTTAACTAGGTTTTTCTTTTTTTATTTTTTTTTTCACAATTTTCAATATATTTTGTTTCAGATTTTCTTATGTTTTTTTCTTTTTAGATTTTCTTATATTTTTAACAATTTTCTAAATATTTTATTTCAGATTTTTTTATAATATTTCTTCTTTTAAATTTTACGATCAAGAACATTTATACTTGACCACACAAGACAATAAATACACACGGTGTAATAATATAATTTTATTTCATTTCAGGTTATACTTTTTTGGTTAGCTCAATGATCAGGCTAATCATTCAGATATACGTAGTGATACCAATAAACATACCTTTTATTACACTTTTGAGGGTAAAGGTTTCTATTTTTTTACTTTATTTTTTCGTTTTTTTTTTATTTGCAATAAGTCAGATTTGGGTCATAGACTTGTGACACTGCATGAAATCAAGTTGATTTCTTGTGAAATCGATGTACTGAAATCGACCCTTTGACACTGCAATTTTTTGACATTTGGTTAATTTAGTTCGACAAACGATTTTTTGTAAACATAATGGATCCCTGTGATTTGTTTCTTCACTGATCCCATTCTGTTATATGTAAAGAATCCTATTATGGAATTCACCTTTTGATATTTCCATTATAAACCATTATTTATTGCTGAAAATGTGTAATTTAGTTTGTATGTGAGATGGGGAAAATACAAAACATTTTTCGTTTTCGCTTGTTCGATCGCAGGCCGTTTATATTGTCCTCCCGTAGAGTTTTTGAATTGACAAATAAATTAGAAATAAGTGTCAAATGCTTCTTCTTGTTATCCTATAGTTTAGACACATAACCATAAATTTTTAAAATTTTTCTTTTTTTGCGAGTCTAAATGTTAGATTTCGAGGTCGATTTTTAAAAAAGCGACCTGAAGCAAATTTTGTATCAAGTTAAACTACCCCTGCAGTTTGACAAGGCTATTAGGTATTTTCGTACTTTTTTATCAGTATTTTATCAACCAATTTCCCTTTTATTTGCAATAATAAAATAAGTTAGATTTTGCTAACTCATATGTTTTTACACTTCAGTTTCACGATGCATACAAACAAGTTTGTATGCTTCTTCATATGTTTGTTTAATTCGGTCGAGAGTTATAGCACATTCACTATTTGAAATTTACTTATAGCCTTTTCAGAAATTTCAATGAGATATGTCGCTTGAAATCAAGTTATAGCGAGTTCGGTTATGATTCGGGATTGTTTGCAAAATCCACCAAATTCCCATACAAATTATTCTGTAAAAATTCGGTCGGTTCATATCGGATTTTTTTCTTCGTGCAACTCTGGGTCAAGGCGCTTCCAATTAGAAAAATACTACTTTTTACATACTTGAAGAAACACATGTACAGTGTACACATACAGATACAACAAAACTGTATATCGGTGTGATGTGTACGTAATTGAAGTACTATTTTATCCTCTTATGAATATTTTTAGCAGACAAAAACACTATCTAATATGACCAAACGCGCTAACTGTTGTTATAAATGTATTTTGCAATTGTAATTAAATACGATAAATGTAAACAAACAAACTGCTGTTTACTAAAAATCCGGTTAAAAATATCGGAAACTAAAGATTTCCCATCGGATTTGGTTGCAAAATCTGGTCAAATTTAAAGCGCTGTTTATACTTTAAGATTTATTTTACAATATGTTTGCGTCGAAGAAAAATCTTAAAGTGTAAGGTAAGAATAAATTATCGAACTATTCTGTAATCAGAAAAAGAAAAAAATATAAATTCTCAAATAAATGGAGCATGTAAAAATAAAAAAATAGTTAGGTTTTATTTAATTATGTTTCATCAATATCGGATTTATATTCGAAAATAATATCTACAGCAGCTGAAAAGTGTTTTTTCCGTTTTTGTTTATTCACCGACATTTTGTTTGAAATGAAATCGTCAAACACCTAGTAGCATGATAACGAAAACGATATTTTTTATCGATAATTACGTCAAACTATATTGTACAATAAATCTTAATCTGAACTCGCTATTATTGCATTTCCACGAGTTGATATTTACTGTACAACTTGAAAATATATTATGGCGAAGTCTTGTGCTGAGTTCCGATATACATTTATTTATAGATATTGACGAAACATAATTAAATAAACCCAAACGATCTACTTATTTTTACATGCACAATTTATTTGAGAATTTATATATGACAAAAATTTATTATGACCAAATAGTTCAATAATTTGTTCTTATTGGAAGTTGGATAACATGTCGTTTGCTTTCGTACATACTTTAAAATGTTACTTCGACGCAAACATATTGTACAATAAATCTTAAAGTATAAGCAGCGCTTCAAATTTGACCACAATTTCCAAATAAACCGAAGGGAAATCTTTAGTTTCCGACATGTTTTGACCGGGTTTTTAGTAAACAGCTGTTTGATTTGACAGCTATTTGACATTTGGTGTCTTTAATTACAATTGCAAATTACATTTATAAGAACAGTTTGCGTTTTTGGTTATATCGATAGTGTTTTTGTAAGCGAGAAATATTCATACGAGGATAAAATAAAATAATAGTTCTTCAATTACTGACTTTTCCATTTTGTGTTTATAAAAATGCATTCATGTGCATTACATATGTGTCTCAGTATGTACTGGGTGTATCAAATGTGGATTAAACGTACGAAAACTATTAGTTGGCTGCATTGTATTTTCACGCAACAAAAATTTTCGATACGGCAAAAAACAGGACTAATATCTATTTACAAATGAGGAATTTGTATGGGTTCTGACATTTATATAGCAATCTGCGGTTAAAATCGCTTGTTTTCGAATAGAGTCTTATAACCTTTTCACACTGCATACGGAATCAGTCGATTTCAGTTCAAGGTCGTTTTACAACCTGTTGGTTGAAACCTTAATATATATCAACAGCAGTAACTTAATGTATTTCACTAACTACTGAGGCAACGTTTGTGTTCGCTACGTACGTATACTCTAATTTAAAATCTGGCGACTTAAAGTGAAAGCTAAACAATCGACATTTTGAAACTTTGATGAAAAATAGCGATTGAGTTAAAAGATATGAAATTTTCTCACTAATTTTGATAATATAAAGTGGGACAGCAGTTAGTTAGCTTTTTTGTTTTTCCATCGTGCGATTTCATTCTTCCTCCGGTGACCGTGAAAAATTATATACATAAGGGGTTATCCAAAGTTTGTGTAGGTATTGCTGTCTGATCGAATATCGGGGATTTGAATGTATTGAATACAAAACACATAGAAAAAACTTTTTTATTATTCATTTTCACGAAAAATCTAGTGATATAAGAAACATGATCTACTCTTTCACTAATCAACCTCAAACATTAGATGCAACTAGAGAGATATATTATATTGTATGATGTTCAAGTTTTAAACAAATACATTTTCTATTCATGTATATGTGTATACAAAAGATTTGGGAATATGCTTCGAAAGTAGATATTGAAACCTCTCATTTGAAAATAATATCGTAAAAATACGATGCATCGTTAAAATATCATTTGGTTTACGTGGCCGCAGCAAAAAATTAACATTAAAATGGATTTTTTGTTTATAATTTTTCTGTCATATAAGTTAAGTTTTGAGTTTTTGTGTATTCAGAGACATATAGTAGAGTTTTATGGAAAATATATTTTTGAACATTTTTGACCAAACTACCTCTATATTAAGAAGCTAAATGGCTAAAATGTTAAAAAATTCTGCGTGCGTTTTTAAGAAATATTATTTAACTTATAGTATACCTAAAATGTAAAGATAAAAACGTTTCCTTTACCGATTCATCATAAGAATGTACAAAAGGGGAATTTAGCCCCCATCAAAAATAATCTCCACACTTAAATTTCTTTTCTTTTTTAATTTATTGATTTGATATTGAATCTGCTCCTAACAATATGGATAAGAATCTTATATATAATAAAATTGTAAAACCCGTTTAGTATTTGAAACGATGTAGGTTCCTCTATTGGCTCACGTTCACGCACGCTCACGAAGGAAAAAAATTGAATCACGCACGTTCACGCACGAAGATTTTTTCGTTTAAGATAATTCATGTCGCGGGGGAGAATTTCAGCCTCGTGGACTAGAGTGTAACTTCCATAATAAATTCTTTCTCTCTCGAGTTATCGCGGATTTCGAAGAGTTCAATACGATTATTTGATATGAAGAAGTATTTCAGCCTCGTGTGATAGAGTCATAACATGAATAATAGTTTTTTCCTGCACTTGAAATTTAAGTTTCTACAAAATATACAAACAACATATCTTCTGCTAAAACGAGCAAAGACCACCACTAGACCAAGTCGTACCCCATACAGAGAAGTAATGTTGCGCCCATCACCCCTTACCCCTTAGAATTAAAGATAATTTGAAGACGATTTCAAAAAAATTTTTGCCACACACTTTGATCCACGCATTTTCTTTTTTGCTTCCTGTGTCTCCATTTATATTCATATCGTAACGTGACATATGTCCTTACAAGGCTAACATATACGTTTTTTATCACTTTTGACTCCGACGTCAGGCTCTAGAAGTGACTTCTGGAATCACGGTTTTTATGCCCCTAATTTTATAACATACATGATCCACGCTTTCACTAATCAATCTCAAAAATTAGTTGCAATTAGAGAAATAGATTATAATTAATATAATTATAATTAATTAATTATTCACAACCAAATTTCCAACCTCGTTATTATGTGGAGGATTGATCACATTGGCTGGCACATATCTCCAAAAGAATTTGCTAGGCTTCGAATGTTTTATACGGTTAAGCGGATAGAGTTCAAAGCTATTTCTGTACAATATAAATTCGGCTTCAGACGAGGTTATTCTATGGAGGTTTGCAGCGTGAGGAACGTTGGAAACCTCTTTAGATTTAGATCGTTTACTCCCTCGAGGTGTCGACACATGTGGAGAAAAAAGCTCATAATATTGACGATCCTGCACCTAGTATTTGAAACGATGTAGGTTCCTCTGCGCAGTAACGGCATGGTTGATATTCTTTTTTTCTGTTTGATTCAAGAAGCCAAATGATCACGCGATTAAGAGGTCCCATTAAAACATCGCGATGTAGAGTTGAATGTCTACATTTTCAACGGTTCGTTGTTGACCAAGCGTTTAAGAAAATGCATGTCGCGGGGGAGAATTTCAGCCTCGTGGACTAGAGTGTAACTGCCACAATAAATTCTTTCCCTCTCGAGTTATCGCGGATTTCGAAGAGTTCAATACGATTATTTGATGTGAAGAAGTATTTCAGCTTCGTGTGATAGAGTCATAACTTTAATAATCGGGTTTTTCCTGCACTTGAAATTTAAGTTTCTACAAAATATACAAACTACAATTTCTTCTGCTAAAACGAGCAAAGACCACAACTAGACCAAGTTGCACCCCATACAGAAAAGTAAAGATGCGCCCGTCACCCCATAGAATTAAATATAATTTGATGACGATTTAAAAAAAATTTTGCCACACACTTCGATCCACGCATTTTTTTTTTTGCTTCCTTTGTCTCCATTTATATTCATATCGTAACGTGACATATGTTCTTACAAGGCTAACATTTACGTTTTCTATCACGTTTGACTCCGACGTCAAGCTCTAGACGTGACTTCTGGAATCACGGTTTTTATCCCCCTACAAATTTCGTTCAAGTTTTGGATCAGAGCCGATAAGAACGTTATTTGGGGCACTGAATTCAAAACCGGGTTCCGTTTTTAAGATTGCTTCTGGTTGGCGAATTTTCGCCTGTGGCCAACATTAAGAACATAATGTGAATAAAGAATTGCCAAATCGTACTGGCCTTATCAAAAAATCGTCGAAGCACTAAACCCTGACGGATCATCTTCTATGTACTTGAGCAATATTTTTCCAAATTTTCATACGCCAAATTAAAAACTACTCTCGGACACTAATGCGTGAAATAGATCCCAAACAACAGAACAACTCAGTTCGACTACACATCATTTCTAAATTATTACTTTTTATACCCTCCACCTCCAGGATGGGGGTATATTATCTTTGTCATTCCGTTTGTAACACCTTGAAATATCGACCTGAGACCATATAAAGTATATGTATTCTTGATCGTCATAAAATTTTAAGACGATCTAGCCATGTCCGTCCGTTGAAAGCACGCTAGCTTCTAAACGAAAGAAGCTAGGAAGTCCAAGTTTTCCATAAATGCGTCTTATAGTCGTAGATCGGTTGGGATTGAAACGGAGCGAAATCGGCCCAAAGAAAAAAAAATGTTCCCTCACAAGGACTAAAAATACCCATAATAATCCCCAAACTTTTAGCGCATTTAAGCATGTTTTTTGAATATGTCTGTTTTTATTTGCTTGATATTTGCACATTTCCCTTATAGCAAAAACGTGCACCATAAAGTGATTCTTATTTGTAGGGGGTGAAATGGGGCAAAAAGGGCTAAAAATGGTACATATTAAACGACAACAGCTAGAAACACGAAATTCGGTGTGTACATTCCTCTAATTGAGTAGATACATAACATAAAAGTGTTTTTTCAAATTCGCACTTTTAAGGGGTGAAATGGGAATAGAGGGGTAAAAATGGTACTAACCAAACGGCTGTACCTAGAATAATGAAATTCGGTGTATACATTCCTGTGATTGCATAGACAAATAAAATACACGGATTAATAAAATTCGTACTTTTTGGGGTTAAAATGAAAAAAGTGGATAAAAATAGTACCAATCAAATGACTGCAGCTAGAGTCATGAAATTCGGTGTATACATTCTTCTGGCTGCGTAGACACAGAAAATAGACGAATTTTTCGAAATTCGTACTTTTTGGGGTTAAAATGGGATACAAATAGTACCAACTGAATGACCGCAGCTAGAGTCATGAAATTCGGAGTATACATTCCTCTGACTGCGTATAAACGGATTTTTCGAAATTCGTACTTTCAAGGGTACAGAGGGATAAAAATAGTACCAACTAAACGACTACAGCTAGAATGATGAAATTCTAATTGCGTAGAAACGTCAAGGGGGTAAAAATGGTACCAACCAAATGGTCGCAGCTGGAATTATGGAATGCAGGCAGAGGAATGTATACAAGGAATGTATATTGCATAGACACGCAAAATAAAAAGTGTTTTTCCAAATTCGTACCTTTTCTATTACGGCAAAAATTGGTTGAATCTGAATCGTCTGATAAAGGATTCTCAATTTTTTACTTTTGGAATTAAAATAGAATGGAAATACAACCAACTGTAGCACCCACTATCTACCAATATTTATGGTATTTATGCTTTTTGAAAATATAAATATAAGAATATTTATTTTTTGTTTTGAAATAAATAATGGTATGAAATAATTAAAATATTATATTTATTTATAAAATTATTTTTTCAATATTTGTATTTGTTTTGATTTGCCTATATTAAAAAATTATAATTTCTGTAATATTAATGCACTACTACGAAACCAACAACATCTGTTGAATGCAATCCATGGTGGAGGGTATATAAAGTTCGGCCCGGTCGAACTTAACGCCGTTTTTACTTGTTATTGAATCAAATGGACATTAATGATGACAATTTACAATTAAACGTTGAGGTGGGAGAAGTAATAACCCAAATATTTTTATAAGTGTAATAAATCCAGCGAGAAACTGAATAAAATGCAATATTCACTACGGAAGCAAGAATCTTAGAGTTGTACGTGATGTTAAACATAGGTGGATCTCTTTGTCGACTGTGATTGGTCACTTTTAGATTAGAGGAAACTCCATCCGATATTAAAACCTTATTTTTATTTCATTACATACATGTACTATAACATACAATTGTTTTATTTTGTTTTAAACGTAATAATGAAATATCGTTCATTACTACGTTTCAAACAATCTCATTAATTTGAATGTTTGTAGTTGTTTTTGTTTTGTATGGAAATATGTGAAAAATAAAAGAAAACACCCAGAATTTCTATTCGTCATATTGCCTATTTTGAAAAGTAGCGTTAACTGTCTTGAAATAAATTAAAATATTCAGGATTGACATATAATCCGATTGTGGTTGGCATCAGAGTTAAAATCTCAAAAAATCAGGGTGTTTGCAGAATCCAAGTCGGAATTGCTCATTTATCAGAATTGAGAACCCATATAAATATGAATTGGTGTCATGGAATTGTATTGTGTTTTCCATGTTTCAAAGCCTACTTCAATTTTAATTCCGATTTCGACAACAATCGGATTCTATGCCAAACCCCAATGTGGTGTTTTCGATTTTTTATTACAACATATAAATTAGAAAAGACAGAAAATCGTATGATTAAAATAATTAACTTCTCCAGGTTCTTTCATACACACACAATATCAACTAAAGCCTCAACGGGTACCATTATAAAAATTATCCCAAACTGTGGTGTTATTGTTTATGTAAGCATCTCCCTCATATATGCCACGAGCTTTTGCTTTTCCATGCTTTTTATAACTCTGCCGCTTCTTGAACGCTCTATGTATTCTTGTTATTGTTTATGTAAGCATCTCCCTCGTATATGCCACGAGCTTTTGCTTTTCCATGCTTTTTATAACTCTGCCGCTTCTTGAACGCTCTATGTATTCTTGTTATTGTTTATGTAAGCATCTCCCTCATATATGCCACGAGCTTTTGCTTTTCCATGCTTTTTATAACTGTGCCGCTTCTTGAACGCTCTATGTATTCTTGAGTTATTATTTCGCCAAAAGGCATTATTGGAGACTAATTGGCAAAAAATACCATGAAATTACAAATAAAGTTTTATAATTAATTAAGTTATTTAAAATAATGACATTATTCAAACAATGATTTAAAGAACAATTAAATTCTAAATTACTTAGAGAAGTGTTTCTAGTCTTTCCATCAAATACTTTTTTACATTTCTTTAAAAAGCCGAAATTCTAGCAATATTTTTAAGAGTTTGTGGTGTAGCATGTTTTGTTTATATATTCATCTTACAGGGAGTATACATCTGGCATAGTCTTTAAACAATTGCACCGTAGAGTAATCTGAGAGTAAATTGTACACAACCTTCACGGCTTTGTTCTGAGCTGATTGTAATGATTTTAAAGCAACGCTATTTTTATATCCGTATACAATTGGAACATATGTAAGGTAACTATGAATTAATGTTTTCAGTTATTAGTTTTGACTTAAATTTCCGCAAAATTTCAGTCGCATGAGATATTTTAGTCTTCACCATTTCTATGTGTTTATCCCAGGAAAGGTTATACAAAATGTTTACGCCAAGATACTTAGCAGATTGTGTTTCAAAAATTAATTTACCATCTACATAAATTGCCATTTCAGGATCCCTTTTCTGCGCATGTGGACGAAATCTTACAATATTTTCTTTTATAATTCAGTTTTATTTCATATAATATTTACAAAAGACATTATTGGAGACAAGTTGGCAAAATTTCAGGATCCCTTTTTCAGCGCATATGGACGAAATCTTTGAAATCCCATCTATCCATTATATCCTTTATCTAGACCATCACATATATCATTAGTTGAGCCTAATACAGCTGTCTCCGTACCAGATCCTTTACGAAAGAGATACTGTCTGCTAAATATCATGTTGTTGTTTTCTATATAGTCAGACATTTGATTGAACATAATTTTTTCAAACACTTTACATACAGTTGACAAGAGAGATATTGGACGATACATATTAACGTTACTAGCACCATAGTTTGTAGGTATCGGTATGACTTTGTGAATTTTTAAAACTTCTGGATAACTCGATTTTTCAACAATGCTGTTAAATATTCTTTCCAAAATAATCAATATAAAAGTCTTGCGTATTAACAACATCCTCATTGTTATATTATCATGAACAGATCCTTTATTTTTGCATTACTTTCAAGAGTTGACGTATTAACTTTTCGTAAGACAAAGGTTGTTCCACTGGCTGATAGTGTTCTCAGATTATTTATATCGTCATCAGGATTTACAATAATATTACCACGCATCGATTGCTTCATAGAGGTAGTTGTTTTGAGCAACTGCCTTTTCATTATCAGAGAATATTTGGTTCCCGCTCACATCTCTTAACAAGTGCGTTTTGGAAGAGTTTCTCCCTAACTCGTTATTTAAAAAACGCCACACTTTTTTAGGGTCACTTTCACATGATGCAATTCCTTTTTTTAATAAATTATTTTTAAATGTGATTAAATCAACCAAGCTTTTTGTAATTAATGGCGTCAACTTATGATGAATATCTTTGTGGGCATTTTTCCGTTCAGAGCTGAATGTTATTGCATTTTTAAAACAATTGGCCAAATCATCACACTGTTCTGATGGATCACTCAAATTAACATTAAACTTCATATTATCATCAATATATTTTCCAAACTTTTCATGGTTTATTCTATAAATGTCATTCTCAACTTCATCGTTTAATGCATTTCCAATTTGCAAAATACAGCTTATATAATTATGATCCGAGAATTGATTTTTAATGGAATATACGACAATATCTTTTAAGTTACCAAACACTCCAACTACCGAAGCTCCGCTAACACTACTCAACAAAATGAAAAAAATTTCATGTACTCCGGATGCGATAATTTTTTCTGTGTAGATAACCTTGACATGAGCTCGAAAAACGCAATAAAATTTTTTTTTTCGTTTGGTTTTTTTTTATTTTTTTTTTTAAATTTTTAAAATTTTTTTTTGGTTAATTTGTTTCGTCCGGCATAACTCGGGAACCACTAGCCCGATTTAATTGAATTAAATTTTAAAAAATTTAAAATTACAATTCCCTTAATCTGTTCATATATTGTTTTCCTATACAAGCAACAGTTTCCAAGTTAAAAATGAATATATAAAGGAAAAAACTTATTTTTTGCCTAAAGATTTAATTTTTTTTTTTAAAAATCCATAAAAAATCCAAAATGAAAAAAATGTCAAATCTTATTACTTTTACGTAAAGTCACATAACCTATGAGCAAAATGAGACAAAGATCATGAAAATCGATGCACGCGTTTCGCTTTTATTCGCAATTGAGTAAAGGTATGAATTTCAAAAATTTGCTCGACATATGCACAACTTTGTCTATGGTAAGGTTTTTTCTTTTTTTTTGATTCTCAGAATTAACAAAACGGAATAAACAAAGGGTTATTTAATTTTTATGATTGCGTAAGCAAAGTAATAAACGCTAATAAATGTGCGTGAATAATTAAAAGGAAAAAAGGAAAGGGGACTTTTTAATTATTTGGGTTTTCCGTTGGCTACCTGTATGATTTTTTTACAGAAATGCAACCCACATTTAAGGGTGGTCATTATTCGGAAAATTTAAGACTCACACATGGTGAAGCAGGTATGTAGCCACCGTAAAAAAATATACACCCATTTATAAGTACCTGTCAGTAAAATACTAAACAATACACAGTATAAACAGGTTTTCATTGATCGATTTTACTCATTCAACAAGTGTCGACGAACGCGATAGTTAAAATGAGCAAACGTTCGCGAGGATTTGAATGCAATACCAATCCAAGTAATTTTTGTTACATGTGCGCCATGCTCGTCACTCACATCGCCCAGGTTGTCCGGAAAGAAGTCCAAGTGCGAGTGTAGAAAATGTATCTTAAGCGACATATTTGCTCTAATTTTTTTATAATTTTGGAGTAGTTGTTCGACGATCTCTCTGTAATTTGAGCTTTTGTTGTTTCCAAGAAATCCGGAAACAATTTGCCGAAATGAGTTCCAAGCTGCAGCTTCATTTGGTGATAAAATGTGCTCAAACTGTTGGTCTTGCAACAACTTTTTAATTTGCGGACCGTCGAAAACGCCTTCCTTAATCTTTGCCGATGAAAGGTGAGGAAAAATGGTTTTTAAATAGGCGAACGCTTCGCCATCTTTGTTGATAGCTTTCACGAAGTTTTTTATGAGTCCGAGCTTTATGTGAAGAGGTGGGAGAAAAACATTTTCCTTTTTTATGAGTGGTGTATATTTCACGTTGTCGCTGCCGGGGATGAAGTTAACTCTTTCTGTCCAACTCCTCCTGGTGTAATGATGTTGACGATCGCGGCTGTCCCAAAGGCAGAGAAAACAACAGTACTTTGTCGGCACAAACTTTCCAATCGTGCCTCTCATAGTTAAGGCACTTTAGTAGATTGTCCATGACTTCGTATGTTTCCTTGGTGTCAACGGCATGAGGAATTGGAATCGAAGGTTTCTTGTTGCCGTTGTGCAGTAAAATTGCTTTAAGGCTCTGCTTGTTGCTGTCGATGAAAAGACGCCACTCTCCTGGATCGTAAGAGTACCCGAGTTCACCAAATAATCCGGGAATGTCCTTACAAAAACAGATGTTGTCTTTTTTTGTGTAGTACCTTGCGTATGGTTCATGACGCTTCCTGTAGATTGTTGTCACCACACCAGGAGCCAAGAAACCGAACTGTTGCATGCGCGATGCATGCAACTCTGCATCTTCCTTGGAGAGTTTCAATTCTCTAACCCAATCGTTCAGTTCTGCTTGGGAACATAAGCGTTGACCTCCATGCAATGTATATGTTGACTCGCATTCTGATGTGGTTTCTACTGTCTCCGGATCTGATGTTGGATGTATCGCCTCATTATTAGATGCCCATCTTGAAACGGACGGTTGCGGGTCCACTGGTTCTTCGGAAAATGGCACTGGAAAATTCACTGTTGAAACAGCAGCGTAAGTCCATCGTATATTTTTTCCCACGCCTGTTTTTTTGCTAAGACAGAAGTAGCAATCTGTTACATGGCAAAGCGGAGCTCTCCAAAGCATTGGCATGATGATTCTCGGCTGTCGTCTGAAAGAATTTCAATAATAAGTTATATATGTTCTTGAATTTCGTAATCTACACTTACCTTGAGTCAGCTAGCTGTACGTAGCACCTTGGACATAGAGCACTTGGTGTCCACCGCTCATCTATGTTTGAGACCTTTAAATTGAAGCTCTCTTCAAATGAATCTCTCAATTTAGGTGAAAAACAACGCTTGTTTTTTTCAGAAACGTATTCTCCGCACATGTAACAAAAATTACTTGGATTGGTATTGCATTCAAATCCTCGCGAACGTTTGCTCATTTTAACTATCGCGTTCGTCGACACTTGTTGAATGAGTAAATTCGATCAATGAAGACCTATTTATACTGTGTATTGTTTAGTATTTTACTGACAGGTACTTATAAATGGGTGTATATTTTTTTACGGTGGCTACATACCTGTTTCACCATGTGTGAGTCTTAAATTTTTCGAATAATGACCACCCTTAAATGTGGGTTGCATTTCTGTAAAAAAATCATACAGGTAGCCAACGGAAAACCCAAATAATTAAAAAAGTCCCCTTTCCTTTTTTCCTTTTAATTGTTCACGCACATTTATTAGCGTTTATTACTTTGCTTACGCAATCATAAAAATTAAATAACCCTTTGTTTATTCCGTTTTGTTAATTCTGAGAATAAAAAAAAGAAAAAACCTTACCAGAGACAAAGTTGTGCATATGTGGAGCAAATTTTTGAAATTCATACCTTTACTCAATTGCGAATAAAAGCGAAACGCGTGCATCGATTTTCATGATCTTTGTCTCATTTTGCTCATAGGTTATGTGACTTTACGTAAAAGTAATAAGATTTGACATTTTTTTTCATTTTGGATTTTTTATGGATTTAAAAAAAAAAAAATTAAATCTTTAGGCAAAAAATAAGTTTTTTCCTTTATATATTCATTTTTAACTTGGAAACTGTTGCTTGTATAGGAAAACAATATATGAACAGATTAAGGGAATTGTAATTTTGTTGTTTCCAAGAAATCCGGAAACAATTTGCCGAAATGAGTTCCAAGCTGCAGCTTCATTTGGTGATAAAATGTGCTCAAACTGTTGGTCTTGCAACAACTTTTTAATTTGCGGACCGTCGAAAACGCCTTCCTTAATCTTTGCCGATGAAAGGTGAGGAAAAATGGTTTTTAAATAGGCGAACGCTTCGCCATCTTTGTTGATAGCTTTCACGAAGTTTTTTATGAGTCCGAGCTTTATGTGAAGAGGTGGGAGAAAAACATTTTCCTTTTTTATGAGTGGTGTATATTTCACGTTGTCGCTGCCGGGGATGAAGTTAACTCTTTCTGTCCAACTCCTCCTGGTGTAATGATGTTGACGATCGCGGCTGTCCCAAAGGCAGAGAAAACAACAGTACTTTGTCGGCACAAACTTTCCAATCGTGCCTCTCATAGTTAAGGCACTTTAGTAGATTGTCCATGACTTCGTATGTTTCCTTGGTGTCAACGGCATGAGCAATTGGAATCGAAGGTTTCTTGTTGCCGTTGTGCAGTAAAATTGCTTTAAGGCTCTGTTT
This sequence comes from Polietes domitor, assembly GCA_947397865.1. NCBI lineage: Eukaryota > Metazoa > Arthropoda > Insecta > Diptera > Muscidae > Polietes > Polietes domitor. The sequence continues at coordinate 41,166 of CANDYM010000003.1, forward strand.
GTTGCTGTCGATGAAAAGACGCCACTCTCCTGGATCGTAAGAGTACCCGAGTTCACCAAATAATCCGGGAATGTCCTTACAAAAACAGATGTTGTCTTTTTTTGTATAGTACCTTGCGTATGGTTCATGACGCTTCCTGTAGATTGTTGTCACCACACCAGGAGCCAAGAAACCGAACTGTTGCATGCGCGATGCATGCAACTCTGCATCTTCCTTGGAGAGTTTCAATTCTCTAACCCAATCGTTCAGTTCTGCTTGGGAACATAAGCGTTGACCTCCATGCAATGTATATGTTGACTCGCATTCTGATGTGGTTTCTACTGTCTCCGGATCTGATGTTGGATGTATCGCCTCATTATTAGATGCCCATCTTGAAACGGACGGTTGCGGGTCCACTGGTTCTTCGGAAAATGGCACTGGAAAATTCACTGTTGAAACAGCAGCGTAAGTCCATCGTATATTTTTTCCCACGCCTGTTTTTTTGCTAAGACAGAAGTAGCAATCTGTTACATGGCAAAGCGGAGCTCTCCAAAGCATTGGCATGATGATTCTCGGCTGTCGTCTGAAAGAATTTCAATAATAAGTTATATATGTTCTTGAATTTCGTAATCTACACTTACCTTGAGTCAGCTAGCTGTACGTAGCACCTTGGACATAGAGCACTTGGTGTCCACCGCTCATCTATGTTTGAGACCTTTAAATTGAAGCTCTCTTCAAATGAATCTCTTAATTTAGGTGAAAAACAACGCTTGTTTTTTTCAGAAACGTATTCTCCGCACATGTAACAAAAATTACTTGGATTGGTATTGCATTCAAATCCTCGCGAACGTTTGCTCATTTTAACTATCGCGTTCGTCGACACTTGTTGAATGAGTAAATTCGATCAATGAAGACCTATTTATACTGTGTATTGTTTAGTATTTTACTGACAGGTACTTATAAATGGGTGTATATTTTTTTACGGTGGCTACATACCTGTTTCACCATGTGTGAGTCTTAAATTTTTCGAATAATGACCACCCTTAAATGTGGGTTGCATTTCTGTAAAAAAATCATACAGGTAGCCAACGGAAAACCCAAATAATTAAAAAAGTCCCATTTCCTTTTTTCCTTTTAATTGTTCACGCACATTTATTAGCGTTTATTACTTTGCTTACGCAATCATAAAAATTAAATAACCCTTTGTTTATTCCGTTTTGTTAATTCTGAGAATAAAAAAAAGAAAAAACCTTACCAGAGACAAAGTTGTGCATATGTGGAGCAAATTTTTGAAATTCATACCTTTACTCAATTGCGAATAAAAGCGAAACGCGTGCATCGATTTTCATGATCTTTGTCTCATTTTGCTCATAGGTTATGTGAGTTTACGTAAAAGTAATAAGATTTGACATTTTTTTTCATTTTGGATTTTTTATGGATTTAAAAAAAAAAATTTTAAATCTTTAGGCAAAAAATAAGTTTTTTCCTTTATATATTCATTTTTAACTTGGAAACTGTTGCTTGTATAGGAAAACAATATATGAACAGATTAATTGTAATTTTAAATTTTTTAAAATTTAATTCAATTAAATCGGGCTAGTGGTTCCCGAGTTATGCCGGACGAAACAAATTAACCAAAAAAAAATTTTTAAAATTTAAAAAAAAAATAAAAAAAAAACCAAACGAAAAAAAAAATTTTTATTGCGTTTTTCGAGCTCATGTCAAGGTTATCTACACAGAAAAAATTATCGCATCCCGAGTACATTTTGACTGTTGACTAGTGTAATTGATCTATTTATAAATAAATGATGTGAGTACATGTCATACCATTAAACAAATTACTCAGTGACATAGCACTAGAATTATTAGTATTCATATCCACATTGAAATCGCCAACAACTAGCCATTCACCAAGTCCAATTTCCTCCAGAATCCTTTCAATATTCTTAAAAAACAGTTGAAAGTCACATTTGTGGGATATGTATAAGTTTACCAAATGTATCGGTTTATTGTTGAATTTAATTTCTGGCAGTAATACTATTTTACAATCCATAAATTTTTCACTACGCTTAGCAAGCACCTCATATTTCACAGTTTTAGATAAATATAGTGAAGTTCATCCATAGCTATCGCTCCTACAACAATGTATTGCTTCATAACCAGGAATATTGTACAGCTGAATGCACATCTCATCGAACCACGACTGTTGAATTGCTATAATATTCGGTATTCTTGTAAATTTACTTAATTCTCCTTTAAATTTATTAAATTTTGAAATTGAAGAAACACTTCTAGTATTAACTGAAACAGCAATCGTAATTAATATATTTTATATGTTCATTATAAGATTTATAATCATGAAAATACTGATTGTTCATAAGAAAAAAATAATTATTTTACTATTGTGTACTATTCATTCCACTCAATCTGACATACAATAATTCACCTCCTCTTCATCATCATTAGAGCTTTCATCATTAGGAATAATCATACGTCTCTGTTCAGATTCCCCAGTTGTCAATCTCCTTTTGTTCTAATCAAAAATTCAAGAGCATTTTCATTTTCTTTACAAAACCCTTGTTTCCCTTACAAAATAAATATTTATATCCAACAGCTTTAACAGATTTTGCATAGTTGAAAAGTTCTTGACTTTCTTTTGATAGGAAATCATTAATGTAAATATTCTTCAGTCCTTCCTTTTCTTTCATCTTTGCTTTATTTTCCATAAACATCCTCTTATTCTTTTGATTGGAAAATTTCACCGCAATCGATTTACTCTGGCCAGCCTCTTTGGTTTTACCAACAAAGTACGCGTCTTCGATTTGACATTCTGTAGTGGAAGATCCAATTTTCTTTGCAATGTCCAACACAACACTGACAGCAGGTTCAGAAGATTTAACGCCTCTTATTATACAGTCATTTTGGACTCTTACATCATTAAAAAATTTGATTGAAATTTGATTATCACATTTAAACGTTTTTAAACGTATTGGTATTGAGTAAGAACAAATTGCCACTTTATACCGATTAAGTTGTGGTTTGTATTTTTTAAAAATAATTTTATTGCTCATTTCGCGGACAACTACTTTTTAAACGTCTCCACTCTTCAGGGTTGCCAACAACTATATTCCCCATACAAATTGACAGCTGCAAAATCTGCTTTTTCATCGGTTCTGTAAAAATTCGGTCTGTCACATCGGATATTTCTCCGTGCAACTCTGGGTCATGGCGCTTCCAATTAAAAAATAGTATTTTTTACATCCTTGAAGAAACACATGTACACAATACTGAGACACAAAAGTATATATCGGCGTGATGCGTATGTATGTGTATGCATTTTTATAAACAAAAAATGGAAAAGTCAGTAATGAATATTTCTAGCTTAAAAACACTACCTAATATGACCAAACGCGCTAACTGTTGTTATAAATGTATTTTGCAATTATAATTAAGATAAATGTAAACAACATTTGTTTACTAAAAATCCGGTCAAAACATATGGGAAACTAAAGATTTCCGATTTTGTTGTATAATCTGGTCAAATTTAAAGCACGTTTATATGTAAATATAAAAAATCGTTTGGCTTTATTTAATTATGTTTCATCACCTTCATAAATATCGGATTTATATTTGAGAATAATAAATACAGCAGCTGAAAAGTGTTTTTTCGTTGTTGTTTATTCACCGACATTTTGATTGAAATGAAATCGTCAAACACCTAGTAACATGTAAACGAAAACGATAATTGTTTTATCGATAATTTCGTGAAATAATATTATACAATAAATCTTAAAGTGTAAACAGGCGTAACATATCTGGACTCGCTATTGTAGCATTTTCACGAGTTGAAATTTACTTATAGCCTTTTCACATTGCATTTTAAGTCAATCGATCTCTGCTCAATGTCGACATTTATAAATCGACATTGACCTGAAATGATTTTAACATGTTGTCAGCGATATATTTTCTTTTCATATTGACTCGATTTCAAGTTTCAATCTGAGTGCAACTTTGGGTTAAGTACTTTCAGTTGTACAATTACGATCGGATATACAGCATAAATTTACTTTTTTCGGATTTTTGATATTTATATATGGAGTTTGAGAGATGACATTCGGAAACAGTGGATTTTGGATTTGAATGCAGTTTGCTTTTTGCGATTTATTTTCCTTTTCACATTGACGGTGAAATCCAGTTTAACTTGATTTCAGGTTCTATTTTTCTCTGTGCAACTCTGCGTATTAGTACTTTCGTCTACAAATACAACGTTTTAGATTTTAAATCGATTTGTCATCATGAAATCGAGTTGAGTCAGTGTAGTTTTACCGCTTTATCAAACAACACGCAACGCATCACATTCCCAAGAATTTTGAAATTTCGTATCGCATAAAAGGAAGAGTTGGGTACTTGCGTTTATTATCGTGTTTGTGTTTACGTTTGCTATATTGTATAAAACGCAGCCGGGATTATTTGTCACGCAAAATGTCAAAATAGAAAGCGCCAATTATTCATTCGTTGGGCCAAATAAAATATTTTAATTACACAAAAAAGTAAGAGAAAATAAAAATAAAAAATAAAATGGATGATATTCCGTAAGTATTCTTATGAAGCAAATAATTATAATTATACATATACACATGTACACCATTTTAAATTTAGACAAAAGAAGACTACAACGGCAGAACAATTTTAAGTGTTAGTGGAAGAAATGGAAAAAAATCCAACCCTTGTTAAAGATATTCCAAATTTTGGTGGAAGTAGGGCCGAAGCGCAAAAGTTAAACGCCTTAGGACCTCCAATAAGAGCTGCTGCTGATTGGAGAAAGGAAAGTTTTTGGCCCCTTCATCCATAGATTTGTAATTACTGTTTATTCACAGACTTTCGCGGTCGAACAAAGAATACAGTTTCAAACAATATATCAAGTATGCGACGAACCGGTGGCGGCCCATGATGGCAGTAACCTCTCCCCTCTTGCACAAGCTGTGGATAATGTAATTCTTTCTACATCAGCAGCAAATGCAAAGGGTGTAGTATTTGGACTATCAGGCGCCACATACTCCAATGTGGATAAAACCCAACCTTCACACAAATCAACTGCAATAGCTCCTAGTCCTTCAACAACATTTTCTTATGATGAGCTTGAAATATAATTCCTAGACGAGGATCCCCTTCTGAGTAGTCCGCCAATAAAAAGAAGCTCAACTGAAACAGTAATTCGAAGAAAAAATTCCGAGTCAGCCACTAAAAGAAAGGCCTCAGAGCTAAACGATGAGAAAATTGAGATGATGGAACTTATTAGAAAACAAAACAAAACTTTAGAGAAACAGAATGAATGCATTGAAACAAACACAAAAGCATTGCTTACATCGATTGAGGTAATGAAAAGTCTTAATTCGGTATTTGAAATCTAAAACTTGATGTTCGTGATAATAATTCCTATTTCCTTCCGTATTCAATCAAAACAATATACTATTTATTATTATCTCTTTTTATATTTTATGTAATGGATTCAATAAAAATTTAATGTTATATTAATTAATATTAATTACGAATTATGTTTAATATACTGTAAACTATTAGGCGTGTTTTATTGGCAACTCGCTTGTTACTCGCTAACTTGGTATAAGTGCTGTCGGATAAGATAGCCAAACATAAAATACCAAATTGAATTTGTATATATATTTTTTATTTTTAAAATTATTATTATTAAAATCGCGGGCCACCCTAATAAATTCTTCTAATAATATAGTAACAACACACAAACTTACAAACAGTTGTTTGTCATTTTGCTTTGGTCAGTCTGAGTGTTATTGTTGCTAGTTATTTAAGTCCCGATGCAAAAAAGTATAACAACAACAAAACAAACGCATTGGAGTTATTTACTCAGTTTGTTTCGTTAAGTCGCGCGTATTGTTTTTGTTGTCAGTTTGCATTGTATGTATATTGAAACTAACTGTCGCTTTTTTGTGTCTCTTGGTGGCCCAGCGACTATCAGATTTTTGTAAAATAGTTAGTTAGAAAAAATACATCGAAGAATAAACAGAAGTCATTTAGTTTATTTATTACAAAAAGTCTAAATACATCAAAATAAGTTTCTGTGCAACATTTTGGCGACCGTGACAGGACGGTCAGTAATAAAAGTGATTTACATCAAAAGTGTGTTGTCCAAAGAAAACATTTGTCGTATAGAGCAGATAAGTATTTCGAGCTACTGTTGGAGCCACAGATTTATTTGGAATTTTCGTCGTTGGAACATATCATCTTTAACAGAAATTTGTTGCTGCAATTGTGGTCCATTTCGTCGCTGCTGCTACGAACATTCTTTGAACGTCATTTTATTACGACCGTAAGCGTAATTTATCGAAAAGAATCGTGATAATTTGGCGATTTCTTTAGCATAAACCTATTTTATTTCATTGTTGTTGCGTGACCCGTCATTAATATTAGCGGGACCAGTGGTGTGTCCCAGACATCAATATATATTTCTCCGAAAGTACCGCAAGTGAAACATAGACATCTATATACTGGAATTTTCGTCCATTATAGATTTTTGCCGTTAGTTTTCTGGAAAGAGTGAAAATGACAAAAGATGGAGATTCTGCGAATGAGGATGCTGCAAGTGTTTCAGAATTGGCGTCGCTCAAACAACAACGTGGTAATATGATGAGAAACATCTCTAACATACAAAGGAAAGTGGAAAAAGATGGCGACAAGGTTGATGCCACCATTTTGGAATGCCGTTTGCAGATATTGGAATCGTATTTTAAACAAATGTGTCATATTCAAGGACAAATTGAAAAACTTTGCCCTTCAGACAATATGAGAAGTGAATTGGAAGAAACATTTATTGTGGCGAAATCAAAAATACTGGGTTTGCTGAACAAACATCGTGGTTCGTCGTCATTGGAACACAGTTTTCTCAGTTCTTCAATACCGGGTGTTTCACATTCGACTCGTTTGCCTTCGCTGAAGTTACCTCGTTTCGACGGAAAATATGCGGACTACAAAAGATTTATCACTACATTTAATAATATGGTTCATGAAAATTCATCGATTACTGGAGTTGATAAATTTAACTATTTATTAAACTGCCTTTCGGGTCCAGCGTTAGCAGTGGTGGAACCCTATCAAGTAACGGAGGAAAATTATCCAAAGGCACTTAAGAGGCTGGATGAGCGGTACGATAATAAGGTACTAATTTTTTTGGAACATATTACTACGTTGTTCAATATTGCTAAGATGACCAAAGGTGATAATGTATCATTAAGGAACATTATTGATACTGTTTCGGCAATTCGTGGTTCACTGTTGTCGCTTGGGTCAGAGATGGAAGTTCTTAATGGCCTCTTAGTTCATATTGTGCTTTCAAAATTGGACTCTGACACCAAAGAAAACTATGATGAGAAACAAGAATTCAAATCTTTACCTACGTGGGATACTTGCTATGACTTATTGAGCCATCGTTGTCAATTTTTGGAAAGTCATGGAAAAAAAAGGCAGACGTGTCAGAGAGATCAAAGGAGGTTAAACAGAAATCCAATTTTCATCGGTCATCACACACCTTTTTTAATTCAAATTCAAGCTGTTCCTACTGCAATTCACCTGAGCACCACATAGGCACATGCTCATCGTTTTCGTCTCTCGTGGTTCCAGAACCCTTTAATTTTGTAAAACGTAATGGACATTGCATAAAGTGCCTTCGAAAGGGTCATATTGTTTCAAAATGTCTATCTAAATCTCGCTGTAGAGTTTGTCAGTCATCTCACAACACATTGCTGCACATCTTGAGTGATCCTGAGTCAACTGGTCATTCAACAACACATCACATTCAACGACAGGCTCAAGCTTCATCGGAAACTCATGGCAACCCTGTATCATTTTTGATTCGTTCATTCAAAAGGGCGATCATTCCTACAGCTGTTGTGCTCATCAAAGATTATTGTGGCAGATTTCAGCCGGTAACAGCCCTTCTTGATTCTTGTTCCGAACTTAACTTCATTTCAGAAGAAACTGCGAAAAGGCTACTGTTGAAATTCCAGCCATATACACAAGAAGTTTCAGGAATTGGAGATGTTCGAACCAATATAAAATCGTCCGTCGCTGCCACTGTGAAGTCTCGAATAAGCTCGTTTCAGTGGTCCTCAAGTTTTGCTGTCACTAAATCAATCTCTGCCCGACAGCCTGGTGAGTACATTGAAACATCGCATTGGAAGATTCCAGAATCTATCGAAATGGCCGATCCCATGTTTTACAAGCCGCAACGTATTGACCTGCTAGTTAGTACGGAAGTGTTTTTCGATTTGTTACTCGATGGCCGTATATCACTCGGAGATGGTATGCCTTGTTTGACCAATACAGTGTTTGGTTGGATAGTGGGTGGTACATACCATGCTGGTTCTCGTTCATCAGTGCCCACCTGTAACCTCGCCATTAGCTCATCATCACCCAACCTCGACTCTATTTTAAGTAAATTTTGGGAAATAGAGGAGTATGCCACACCTCCCTCAAAATATTCGAAAGAAGAAGAAGAATGTGAACGTCACTTTGCAGAAAACGTTTGTATCAACAACAATAATAGAATTCAAGTTCGCCTGCCGTTCAAAAAATCGCCTGAAATTCTTGGAGACTCAATGGAAATGGCTCAAAGACGTTTTTTGTCGCTCGAAAGACGCTTAGAGCGCGATTCATCCCTGAAGTCCATGTATGTTCAGTTCATGGAAGAATATTCGTTATTGGGGCATATGTCGCCCTATAATCGTTCGTTGAGTGGTCCAAATTAAGTTATACCACATCATTGTGTTCCACGACCACAAAGTTCTACAACAAAAATTCGTGTCGTCTTTGATGCGTCGGCTCGGACTTCATCAAATCATTCATTAAATGATATCCTCATGGTCGGCCCTACAATTCAGCAGGACCTAATCACTACACTATTTGCGTTCCGCTTAAACAAGTTCGCTCTGACTGCTGATATTTCAAAAATGTATCGCCAATTTAGTGTTGATGAAAGAGATCGGCAATACCAACTAATATTGTGGCGAACCTGTAAAGAAGAAGAACTTAAAGTGTTCCAGCTGAATACTGTCACATATGGTTTGTCATCTGCTCCTTTTTTAGCAATTCGTAGTTTGTTTTTTATTGCAGAAAAATATGGTTCTTTGTTTCCCCTTGGCTCAAAGGTGCTTCGTGAAGATCTTTATGTGGACGATGTCCTCTCCGGTGCTAATGACGTCGATACCCTATTGGCGAAGAAAACTGAGTTGGTCCACATACTGAAATTACATGGACTCGAATTGGCAAAATGGAACAGCAACAACGCCGAAGTTGCGGCAAATCTTGATGATGAAATCATAATCAAAACAACCGATGATGACGTCACAAAAACTCTGGGAATGTCTTGGAAACCAAATCTAGACATATTTTGTTTTCGATTCGAGTTTCCCGCTCTCATCAAGCCCACAAAAAGATCTATTTTATCAATTGTTGCGAAAATCTACGATTTACTCGGAATCTTGAGCCCCATTGTGATTCGATGCAAGATAGTTTTACAAGAAACGTGGGTTCAAAATTGTAATTGGGTTGATGTCATTATTGGTCAACTCAAAACAGTTTGACTGCAAATACAAGATGACCTACCGTTCATGTTTATGTTTTAACATCACGTTATGTTTTAACATCACTCGAAATACGAGGCGAAATACATGGTTTCGCTGATGCGTCTCAACGAGCATATGGATGTTGTATCTATTATCGCGTTTTGGATCAAGGGACTTACAAAACAACGTTCCTGATCGCCAAGTCAAAAGTGGCCCCAATCAAGGCCCAATCGTTACCCCGGCTTGAATTATGTGCTGCTGTGTTGCTTTGTAGAACATGGGAAAAGATACGAACCAAAATGACGAATTTTGTATCATCAACATGGTTTTGGACTGATTCCAAAATCGTATTACAATGGCTGAACCTTCACTCATCGACTTTGAATTGTTTCGTGGCAAATCGTGTTTCAGAACTCCAAGAGCAGACGCGAGATATTTGTTGGAGGCATGTTCCTTCGAAAAGTAATCCAGCAGATATAGTGTCTCGTGGTTGCAGTGCACAAGAATTACCCAATACAATTTGGTTCAGCGGTCCCACTTATCTACAAGAACATCAGTCAAAGTGGCCCAAAACTGATGAGGAATTACCTAAAGATGCATTAGAGCGCAGAAAAGCTGCGGTTTTCAAATGTACTGACGTCACACCATCAATCATTGAGGAGATTATCGATAAGCATTCATCTTATTTTAAAATTATTCGAATAATCGCTTATATTTTTCGTATATTTAACAGGTGCCCAGTAGACCGAATGATAAAACCCAAGGACCTTACTCATATACAACCAAATGAATTGGAACACATTTTCTGGCGAATCGTCGCCCATATACAACAATCCAATTTTAAAGACGATATCACCGCAATGTCTAAAGGTAATTTGGTTCATCCATCGTTGCAGAAATTAACACCATTTTTGCATGAAACGAATATTGGAAATGGCTATGTGAATCTACTAAGAGTAGGTGGCCGCTTGTCAAACGCCCCCATACCGTATGACGCCCGATTTCCTGCTTTGTTGCCCAAAGGTCATCGTTTTGTAAAGCTGTACATTGATCATCTACATCGAATTCATTTACATGCAGGTCCAAAGGTTTTACTGGGCATCTTACGTCAGAAGATATGGATAATCAATGCCAGAGACGTGGTACGTAAAGTGGTGCGTGAGTGTGTGCATTGTTTCAGATACAAGCCCAAGCTCATGGAACAAATAATGGGTAATTTGCCAGCCGATCGCCTTCGAGCTCAACGACCATTCATTGTAGCTGGTGTGGATTTTTGTGGTCCATTTATGACATCGTATCGCATTCGTGGCAAAGTACCCTACAAAACGTATATTGCAGTCTTCGTTTGCTTTAGCTCAAAAGCAACACATCTGGAGCTTGTATCCGATCTCTCTACGAACAATTTCATCTTGTGTCTCAAACGATTCGTTGGACGACGTGGTGTACCTCAACGATTGTATTGTGATAACGCCACTAATTTTGTTGGAGCTCGTAATAAGCTGGCAGAACTTAAAAATGCGTTATTTCGCGAAGATGTGGTTCGTGAGATGAAGTCGTATTCCATACAGACAGGGTTTGAATTTTGTTTCATCCCTCCTCGTGCCCCTCATTTTGGAGGTTTATGGGAGGCAGCCGTTAAGTCAACCAAAACCCTTCTCATAAAAAATATTGGACAATCGTATCTCACGTTCGAAGAGCTGCAGACTCTTATCATAGAAATCGAAGCCATTTTAAATTCACGTCCAATTGCCCCGATGTCAGATGATCCCAATGATGGGGAAGCTTTAACACCGGGTCACCTGCTGATTGGTTCAGCTTTAGTTGCTATGCCCGATGAACATTTTGACGTCACCAAACAACCATCATTGACCCGTTGGCAACGTATTTCATTTTTAAAGCAACAATTTTGGCAGTTGTGGTCCAGAGATTATCTTCTATCGTTGCAACAGCGAACAAAGTGGCTCAACACACAGTCAAACATCAAAGAAGGCCAACTAGTCATTGTACATGAAGACAACACACCCCCTCAGCAATGGCTTTTGGCTCGAATTACCAATTCTATATCCGGTCCCGATGGACGAGTTCGAGTGGTAGAGCTGAAATCAAGAAATGGTTGCTATCGTCGTCCTATTCATAAAGTGGCTCCCTTACCTTCCCCAGATTCTATCTGAAAGAGAGGCCTTTCAACGGGGGGAGCATGTCGGATAAGATAGCCAAACATAAAATTCCAAATTGAATTTGTATATATATTTTTTATTTTTAAAATTATTATTATTAAAATCGCGGGCCACCCTAATAAATTCTTCTAATAATATAGCAACAACACACAAACTCACAAACAGTTGTTTGTAATTTTGCTTTGGTCAGTCTGAGTGTTATTGTTGCTAGTTATTTAAGTCCCGATGCAAAAAAGTATAACAACAACAAAACAAACGCATTGGAGTTATTTACTCTGTTTGTTTCGTTAAGTCGCGCGTATTGTTTTTGTTGTCAGTTTGCATTGTATGTATATTGAAACTAACTGTCGCTTTTTTGTGTCTCTTGGTGGCCCAGCGACTATCAGATTTTTGTAAAATAGTTAGTTAGAAAAAATACATCGAAGAATAAACTTGAAAATAAACAGAAGTCATTTAATTTATTTATTACAAAAAGTCTAAATACATAAAAATAAGTTTCTGTGCAACAAGTGCAATAACATTGTAAAGTTTTTGACAATTTTAAATTTGATTTAATTTAAAAAATTGTCAAGCATTCGTCGATGGTTTCTGAAACCATAGCCTGAGATAAGAAGGACACATATTCATTATCGACTTTTTTTGTTAGTTTCCGGTATCTACGAATCGAATAAATGTTGCCAGTTTCACCTTTGCGGATATGTGTGTGCACCGGTACCCTTTTGTAAAACTTTCCGGTATTTCCTCAAGAACATAGGAGAATATCTTCTTATTCATTCGGAAGTTTTTGAAGAACCTACAAAATATTATCATTTTTATCATTATTATATTTTTATCATTATTATATTTTTTATCATACTCATTCCTAGGAAGATCCATAATATCAATAGTGTTACGAATTTGCCTCTTTGATATCTCAACGTACTTATTCAATTCGACCGTACTTTCCGTCCAGTAATATTCCGAACATTTCTTCTTCATTCTATTACAAACAACTATAATTTAATATAAAATGTTTACGAATTTTGTATTTTTTTTGTTTACTTTTTTGGCAGTTCTGCATATGGTGACATAAAAACTACCTTTAATTCAACGCTGTCCAAATTATTATGAAAACGCCAACGCAGACGCAAAGTGACTTATGAAATACAATTTGTCTGCGTTTGCGACCGCGTTGCGAGAAATTCAGTCACGGAGATTTGTGTGATAAGGTGCTACTCTTTAAATTCATTGTATAATGTCTGTGTTGTACAATTTTTTATTTATAATTATAGCTCTGTTTACACTTTTAGATTTACTGTACAACTTGAACTGGTTTAACGTATATTGCCAGTAGGCGATTCTTCTTACTAGCTATGCTCTATTGCTAAATTTGTTAAGATTTCGTCATTAAACCATTTTCAAGTAATACAGTAAATCTTAAAGTATAAACAGAGGTATACAAAATATTTATGTCCAACGCAGACATTGTACAATAAATTTAAACATACACTGACTCAACTCGACTTCATGATGACAAAAATTGAATTGAAATCTAAAACACAGTATTTGTAGAACTGAAAGTATTAAGAGTTGCGCGGAGAAAAATAAAACTTGAATTTAACTCGATTTCTTAACTAACTGGATTCAATGTGAAAAGGAAAATAAATCTTGCAAATAAATTTTGCATTCATGTATACAGTCAAACTCCACTTTTTCCGGATTTCATCTGTCACACTTCATATGAAAAATCCAAAAATCCGGAAAAAGTAGATTTTGTGTGTTTATCCGAACGCACTATAAAATGCTATAATTGTAGAACTGAAAGTACATAACCCCGTCTTGCACACTGAATTTCACCGTTAATGTAAAAGGAAAATAACTGGCAACAACATAATAAAATCAAACTATTTCAAATGTCGAATCCCTTAAAAATTTGACATTCGTAAATCGACCTTGATCGATTTCAGCCTGATTTCAGCTCAACGTCAATTAATAAATATCAGATCCATGCTGAAAACCTGATAAATCTTTATTTCGTATGCGGTCTGAAAAGGCTATAAGTTAGCGAAATCGGACTTATTTTAATATTGCAAATAAAACGAAAAATGGTTGATAAAATACTAAAAAATAAGTTTAAGTAGGTTAAACCGTCTTATATACTCCCACTCGCAGAGAGTGTAAGTTCTTTAAATTTAGTTAAGGCCGACGTATTTGTGTGGGAGGTATTCGAAAGGTCGTGACAAATGAGCCCAGATTTTGCATTTGTAAAATAATTGTAAAAACATGATCAAATATCAAGACTTTGTGAATTTTAGACACTGGTATAGAAGTTATAAAGGATTTAATTTTACCTGTGATGGGCACATTTGAGTGGGAGGTACTAGAAGGGGTGTGGTAAAATCATAAATATTTAACGATGGAAAGTGCTTATAAAACATTTTCAAATATCAGAAGGCAACTCATTTCGACAATCCAAATGGAAGTTATACCAGTTTTATTTTAGTTTATGTACTAGAAGAAGCGTGGCCAACCCCTCCATATTCCATAATGTAAAAACGTTATCAATTACTAAAATATATTCGTCATATGTGTCTTGCACATGTATCATAAGTGCGTATAACACATGCATGCTCGATATACGCTTTGATTGTGTTTGGGCCTTTACACACATGGCACAATGATTATAAACAACTGTCATCAATCATATCTGTTGATATTTATTGTTCTTTGATAGAAGAAGTATTTGTGTGTACAAAGTTGGTGTTCTTAAAGAAGTAATATGACAAAAAGAAGGAACAATTCAAATTAAATTGAAGTATTTATTAATATCATCGTGCGATACAATTTCCCTCCTAAGAACGAAACTAGTTTGAACTGAAGCTATAGGTCACCAGATGTTATGCTAAAAACAGTTTACATTTTATGTTTCGACATGAATTAATTAATAACAACTATTTTCCTTTGAAAATAAAAAATCCATACATTGTAGACTAGAACAGATATTTGAGGCGAGCATTTGCAATTGTAATTTGCTAGTTTTGGAATAAACTCAAGAATACATTTCTGATAAATGAGCAATTCCGACTTGGATTCTGCAACAACCCAGATTTTTTGAGATTCTAATTCCGATGCCGACAACAATCGGATTCTATGATTTTTCAAAATAGCCAATATGACGAATCGAAGTTCCGGGGGCTCATTATGTCACTTTTTTGTATCGTTTCGACGATAGTTATCATTGTTTTTTTTTTTCACAAACAAAACAAAAACAAGTACAAACTTTAAAATTAAAAAAAAAATAAATGTAATAATGAACCGAATTACACAAATCTTTGCATTTGAACGTTTGAATTTTTTTATGGAAATGAACTCCCTGGTAATTATGTAAGTTTTGAAATATGGTATCGTGTTGACGATAGTTTTCTTTGTTTTTATACCCTCACTCTGGTTGGATGGTGTACACGATAATGGTAATTGATAAAGTTTTTATATTCACTACAAAATTTGGCACACCCCTCCGACACAAATCACCCTAACTAACCTAAATTTAAAGCATTCCCCAGAAGTAGGAGCGCTATTGTCACACCCCTGTTACGATTCCCTTTCCTATCTTGGTGTAGTGTAGCCATCTCAGCTAGCTGAAACTTATCGGTGTGAGTTCTCAACCCGCTAACACAAACCTCGGGAGCAACAATAAACACTAACAAACGTTAATGTTGAAATAACTGAAAAATTACGAACGTAACTATACTGAAACAAAAGTATACAATTACACAATTCACCAATGAACACAGATTCAACATGGAGTGATGTTATCTCCACTACGTTGCCCTTTTCCCAACCTATGCCATCTTCGGATTCCCGATGACCCCTTAAAAGAACTCGCCAACAACTCACCTTTTTATGATCTACCTTTTTTCATCCATCCGACCTGAAACCTTATAGAATGCAGACAAAATCTTAACCTATTCGTCATCTCAAAATTTACTTTAATTTTGGGCTTGTTTCCCTACCAAACTTTTCTTAAAATGATGAACAAAAAATGAATAAACAACAACATGAAACAAGAAAAAATATAAATACAAATTAAATAGGTAAATGATATACAGTGGTGGTCACGAGTTTAGCACACTTCACATGTGTTGTTTATAATAGCAAATAATTTGTTCTGATAATGAACTCTGCGCAATATATTTGTTTTTTAGTGTTGCTTATGGGTTGATCAGTAAGTCCAATCATTTTTTTCGAATTCTTTTGTGCCTTTTCTTCGTACTCTCATGTTTTTGCAAGTAATTCGTAATTTGGGCTGGACACAAATTTAGCACATTTGATAAAAGTTGTTATTTTCTATTTATTTTTGCGTTTAAATTAATTAATTGGTATGTTTGGGTAATTTTTACACAAATGGAAGTTATTATTTAACAAAAATTATAATTAGACATTGCTAAAGGAAAATAGTGCATTGAGGCGCAGCGTCAGGTTATTATGCAATTGAACGACAGTGGAAGTACCGCTGGGGATATTGCAAACATTATAAATTGATCCAGACAGATTGTGTGAAATATACTAAGCAATATTGGCACTTATGGGATATTGCAAAATGTCCTACGCCGAGAAAAACAAGCAATAAATCGGATTTTTTAATTTATAGAACCTGCGTAGCAGATCCATTTAAAAGCTCAACTGTGATTCAGAGAGATTTTTCGGCAAAAATTGACATTAGCATTTCCTCAAGAACCATAAGAAGAAGAACCAATGGAAAAAAATTACTTGGTTGCATTGTTCAACATAAGCCAGACGTATCAAAATATGGCTTACAGTGTCAAATTTAATCTGCTCAGGATCATTTAGAAAAATCGAAGATTTTTGGGAAAATATCGCCTGGATTGGCGAATCGAACATTTGTCGGTGCGGAACTAATAGGAAACAATACGAATTCTGCCCTCCAAACATGCAGCGAACGCGTTTGTCCGATACACAAAATCGATGCACTAATGGATCAGTATATTTACAAAAATCTATTTGGTGATACTATGATAACATATTCAGATAAAGACTTGCCAATTAAGTGGCGTTTTATACACGACAACCGACCAAAACACAATTAACGCCAGTGAAGAGCTGTTTGGGGCTGAACAAAATAGATTTTTAAAAATGGTGCAGCACAGTCACCGGATCTCAATCCTATTGAGAATCTATGGAATGGACTTCAACAACATATTATAGCAATAAAACCCAAAAATTTGCCCGATTTCTTGAATGAAGCTCAAAATTCCTGATATGGTATTCCACTGGAGCGTTTTATGTCTCTAGTGGAGAGTATGTACAGAAGATGTACAGCTATTACTCAAAAAAGTGATTATGCAACCAAATATTAAGTTTATAATAAAATGTATTGGTTACTTCAGTTTTTTACCAATTTGATTAAAGTTTTTTAAATTTGTGCTAAATTACTGTCCAATTACTTTTCGTATTATTTGTACTTTAAATTGCATAAAACTAAAATGCAGCATAAGAACCGAACAAAAACAACGTTAAATGGTCATCTTATCGTACGTAATATTTTAGAAAAAATACCGGTCAAAAAACATAAAGTTGAAGTTGAAATATTTGCTTTATAAAGTTACATGTGGTGACTGTGCTAAATTCGTGTCCACCACTGTATATATATATATATAATAAAAATACAAACAAAAAAAAACACTCACTATACAGGATTAAACTTCCTCACTTAGGTTTTCAATTTAAACCTGTATAAGGACTCCTTAAACCCTTACAATCTGCTCTTCCCCAATCTTTCCCTAAAAGAGCTCTCTGAAGGAAGATTGAATTCATAAAGGCAACAATACTCTATAGTTTAATCCTCTACACCGTGTGAAATAAAAAATTACATAAGACGTATAAAAATTAAGATAAAATAAATATTTAAAAATAATGGAATTAAAATGGAAATATAAAAAACAAGTAAGGAAAGGCTAAAGTCGGGCGGGCCGACTATATTATACCCTACACCACTCCCTGCGTATGTACCTCGCTTTGATTACTAAACATGGTATTTCATGGGAGCAATTTTATGTAAATTAAATAAAATATTATTTAAAAATTATATAAATTTTTATAAATAAATTTTTAAATAAAATATTATTTAAAAATTATATAAATTATATTCATATAATTTATATGCTATAAATTCAACTTTAGTAAAATTTAACGAATATGGTAAATAATATCTTAATTGATCCAATTGTCCGATAGACCAATACAAATTATACAGTAGTATACCAAAGTCATACCAAAGTATGGACATATGGGCATCACTCAAACAATTCTCATTGCAATTCAATTCGGTAAAAAAGTGAAATCGGGAAGGATGTTTGCATCCTGTAAATGTATGTGTTTGACAAAAAATGTTAAATCGGAAAGGACATTTGTATGGGGGTATATTGAAACATGGAACGATGTAACCCGCTTTCACCATGTCTGTTTATTTGTGAAATATAATATGTAAAATTTGGCCAAAATCGGTTAAACATTCGGGAGCAACATTTGTATGAGGGCTATATCTAAATCTGAACCTATCTTACCCACTTTCACCATAGGTTTTTTAGTTGGATTATAAGATGTTGTGCCAATTTTAAAGAAAAACGGGTACAATATGTGGATTTTAGAGCGGAAAAAGTCAAATCGGGAGCGATATTTGTATGGGGGCTATATCTAAATCTGAACCGATCTTACCCAATTTTTGCATACGTGTTTCTAGTTGGATTATAAGATGTTCTGCAAAGCTTAAAGAAAATCGGGTACAATATGTTGTTTCTACAGCGGAAAATGACAAATCGGGAGCGACATTTGTATGGGGGCTATATCTAAATCTGAACCGATCTTACCCAATTTTTGCATACGTGTTTCTAGTTCGATTATAAGATGTTCTGCAAAATTTAAAGAAAATCGGGTACAATATGTCGTTTCTAGAGCGGAAAATGTCAAATCGGGAGCGACATTTGTATGGGGGCTATATCTAAATCTGAACCGATCTTACCCAATTTTTGCATACGTGTTTCTAGTTCGATTATAAGATGTTCTGCAAAATTTAAAGAAAATCGGGTACAATATGTTGTTTCTAGAGCGGAAATTGTCAAATCGGGAGCGACATTTGTATGGGGGCTATAACTAAATCTGAACCGATCTTACCCAATGTTTGCATACGTGTTTCTAGTTGGATTATAAGATGTTCTGCCAAATTTAAAGAAAATCGGATACAATATGTTGTTTCAACAGCGGAAAATGTCAAATCGGGAGCGACATTTGTATGGGGGCTATATCTAAATCTGACCAGATTTCCTCCAAATTCAATACCGATGGTCCTTGGCCAGAAAAAATAACTTCTGCCAAGATTCATGACAATCGGACAACAATTGCGACCTGTAGAGTGCGAACAAGCTTAGATGGACAGCAGACGGACAGACAGACATCGTTATATCGACTCAGCTGGTGATTCTAAGCCGATCGGTATACTTAAAGGTGGGTCTAGCTCGATTATTTCTTGGTGTTACAAACATTTGGCGCGAAACTAACTTATAATACCCTAGACCACGAAGTGGTGTAGGGTATAACAAACAATTTGCCTCTAACATAAAACATTAATTTCTAGTTTTGATTATTTGAAATCTTTGTATATCTGCTAACTTTCATACGTTCGCAGGGATACCAGTATAACACGCCAAAACAATAAACAACCTCCACAAAAATGAGGCAAAATATACGAAAATTTTTTGATTCGAAAAGTGCCTACGTTAAAGTTGTGGGCTCTTTTTTGCTTACTACAATATCTTCAATTGTAATTCAAATGATACCATTTGAAATTCAAAAATAGCAACTGAAAATCAAAAAATATCAATTGAAATTAAAAATATGTCCATTGAAATTCAAAAAATGTAGTGTAAAAATTCAAAAAAAGACGTCATTTGGAAACCAAAATTCATCATTTGAAATCAAAACTCAATTCAATCGATTGAAAATCAAAAGCCGTCATTTCAATTCAACAGTCCTCAAATTGATGAAATAACTATCTAACTTTAATAATATCATTAGTGACAAGGAAGAAGAAGTAAAAGGTCCAGAATCAAAACCTTCAGCAAAACCACTTAATATACAGACGCTTACAGATATCGAACAGATAAGCCTTCGCTGCACATTTGTGTTAAGTGTAAATCTGGCTTTGACTCAAAAAATATGTTCTTCCAAGCTTAAGCTCACTACTCATGGGGTCTACATAGTTAAACCAAAGACCAACAACAATCCAAAGATGACGAAGTGGGCGTACTAAGAAGAGGGAGGAGAAAGGTGATCAAATTATGAAATTATAAAATATAAAAAAATGCTAAGTGTATAAGCGTAAATATAAAAGAAATGAAGACATCTGAAAAATATGGAAGACTCAAATATCACATTACAACTGATTTCGACTATCCGTTTGGAAGTTATATTGATTTTATTTTAGCCAAGGTATATGCCAATTTGTGTGGGTGGTACCAGAAGGGGTCTTGAGGGTGCGAGCATGACGGAGGGTAGAGAAAGCTAATTTGTACAAATAAAGCTATCTTGGACAAAAAGAAAATATTATTAGTATAGTATAGCTTCTAACATAAAACATTAATTTCTCGTTTTGATTATTTGAAATCTTAGTATATCTGCTAACTTTCATACGTTCGCAGGGATACCAGTATAACACACCAAAACAATAAACAACCTCCACCAAAACGAGGCACTGAAAAAACAACATCAATGTTAACCAAAACAGGCATAACACATCGAACGCACACACATAATGTGCCCACCAAAACAACATACAAGAACAAACCCAAATCGGCATACAAAAAACGTGATAAAAAGAACAGGTATGGATGCTATCATCCGCCTACCGTTCCCAATCTACTCCCAATTTATGCCCGTCCCACATGCCTCGTAGTGGCCATTACCACGAGTTCCTCTCTTTTTCAGCCACTCCTTACTTTTCTTTCCAAACTGGTATAACGTGATGTGGTACACTCATGATCGTAGAACAGTTCAATATGACAGTCTACCCCTGATGTATGCTACATTATTTGAACTGTTCCTGTCTGTTATTAAGGGGGCCCTTATGATATTTGGGAACAATTAACTCACCACCAACCACTATACTAATAATATTTTCTTTTTGTCTAAAATATCTTTATTTGTACAAATTATCTTTCTCTACCCTCCGTCATGCTCGCACCCTCAACACCCCTTCTGCTACCCTCACACAAATTGACATATACATTGGCAAAAATAAAACCAATATAACTTCCAAACGGATAGTCCAAATCAGTTGTAATTTGATATTTGAGTCTTCCATATTTTTCAGATGTCTTCAGTTCTTTTATATTTACGCTTATGCACTTAGCATTTTTTTATATTTTATAATTTAATAATTTGATCACCTTTCTCCTCCTGATCACCTTTAGCAGATATACTAAGATTTCAAATAATCAAAACTAGAAATTAATATTTTATGTTAGAGGCTATACTATACTAATAATATTTTCTTTTTGTCTAAAATATCTTTATTTGTACAAATTATCTTTCTCTACCCTCCGTCATGCTCGCACCCTCAACACCCCTTCTGGTACCACCCACACAAATTGACATATACATTGGCTAAAATAAAACCAATATAACTTCCAAACGGATATTCCAAATCAGTTGTAATTTGATAGTTGAGTCTTCCATATTTTTCAGATGTCTTCATTTCTTTTATATTTACGCTTATGCACTTAGCATTTTTTTATATTTTATAATTTAATAATTTGATCACCTTTCTCCTCCCTCTTCTTAGTTCGCCCACTTCGTCATCTTTGGTTTGTTGTTGGTCTTTGGTTTAGCTATGTAGACCCCATGAGTAGTGAGCTTAAGCTTGGAAAAACATATTTTTTGAGTCAAAGCCACATTTACACTTAACACAAATGTGCAGCGAAGGCTTATCTGCTCGATATCTGTAAGCGTCTGTATATTAAGTGGTTTTGCTGAAAGTTTTGATTCTGGACCTTCTACTTCTTCTTCCTTGTCACTAGGGTTTGCGGTCCGGGAATTCCCGGGAAAAAATTTTAAATTTCCCGGGAATACGGGAAATATTGAAAAATATTTTATTGATTATTTTGAGCACTAATTTAGTTTTACTGTACAATTGGGAAATTAATTTTTATATATTTAATTATATTTTATATATTTAATTATATTTTAAATTCATATATTTACATTATTGACAATGGTAATGAACATTTCTTTACATCATATTACTGCAAAAAATCTTTTTAAATTCGCTCAGTCGCTATTTTTTGGTAGCTAGGGGAATACACACTATTTATTAGGATATTTGCAGGATTTTTAATAAAGGGTGATTTTTTTAAAAAAAGTTTTTCAAAAAAAAAACATAAAATTCAGAAAAATGCATGAAATCTTTATTTGAATCGATAGTACGGTCCATATAATTTAATGTTTGAAGATTATTCCATGCAAATGTTGACATTGACTGCGCCTCAAATGGTCCATCCGCTTAGTCCAATTTTATTGAGTAACAGAGGCCCAATTACTGCGAACGGCGACGAACCGATAATTGATGGTCATCATTAACACTGGCCGATACAGCTGCGATATTTTCTTCAGTTCGCACTCTACGTAAGCGTGTTGGTGGTTTAATGTCCAACAATGTAAATTTGGTGCGAAATTTAGTCACAATAGCCCGAATAGCCGCTTCAGCCGATTAAACTGACCATAAAAAGGAAGCGCGCGATGAACTTTCTTAACAGAGCACGCATTTTGATAATAAAATTCAATAATTTGCAAGCGTTGTTCGTTTGTAAGACGATTCATGGTTAAATTATAGACCAAACTGAAGATGTTTGACAGTGAAACAGAACACGAGACGTGTGTCAGCTGTTTAAATTGGTGTTGCCAAAAAGATAATATCTAAAAAATCACCCTTTATAAATCGAAAATATCATACTGACAATACTATAGCTGACATAGTGTCAATACTTAACCCCTCGTGTTATCTGGTTTATCTTTAAATTTGTTGTTTTACCAGAAGAATCTACGAGATAAAAGGTGAAAATATTCTTAATGAAGAATTTATTTTACATATGAAGCCAGTAAGAAATGGTATAAAATAGGGAAAACATTAAAATTGTTCACCTGGAAACTTTCGAGAGAAATCTAATAGGAATAGAAATGTGTATATCCTACGGTATATTTAAATGGCCTTCTGTAAGAACTAATGACTGGACTATTTCAATGTTTTAATTTTTTATGAATTTATTTAATTAATATTATTGCTGTTAAATATTTTCGTCTCTAGACAAATGAATCTTCTAAATTAAAGACGTTCTCAGCCATACGAGTTATTGTTGTCAGGCACTTGTGCCTATGATTTAAATGTCCAATTTTATGACGACAATTAGTCTAGAATAAAATATTTGTAAAATGTAAAATATTTTGACAAACACATTCGCCTTTAATTTGTAATATGACAGTATTTTTAAAAAGCACATCCGTTACTAAATATTTTTATTTTAAACCATATTGGACATACCTAAAATAAATTACTTTTTTCCCGGGAATTCCCTACTTGTCACTAATGATATTATTAAAGTTAGATAGTTACTTCATCAATTTGAGGACTGTTGAATTGAAATGACGGCTTTTGATTTCAAATGATGAATTTTGATTTCCAAATGACATCTTTTTGAATTTTTACATTACATTTACATTTGAATTTTAATCGACATATTTTTAATTTCAATTGATATTTTGTGATTTTCAGTTGATATTTTTGAATTTCAAATGGTGTCATTTCAATTACAATTGAAGATATTGTAGTTAGCAAAAAAGAGCCCACAACTTCATCGTATGCACTTTTCGAATCAACAAATTTTCGTATATTTTCCGACTCCAGTTCGTCATCCATAAACTCAAATATTTTTTCGAAAACTTCTCTGTACACAGAATAGAAAATTTGTATGTCTTATCCGTAGCCCGAAAACAGTGTTACCGCTGAGAAAATTCAAAAAGTATTACAAAAAGGGGATTTCTTAAAAAAGTGGCAATTTTTTTGGGAAAATGGCACATAAAGTGGCACACTTTTTTAGTTTTTTATTTAAAAAAAAGCAGATTACATAAAGACAACAAAAACAATTCATTTGTGTACATATATACATATATACTAAAAAATAATTTAAGTCACATTTTATTATATATTTTTAGTTACTTTTTGGTAACTTCTTTTCTATACTTTTCATTGAGATCAGTACCGGGAACCCAATCTTCCAACTCCACGTCAATTAAATTTAGAGCTGAAAGCATTGAATGACAAGTTTCTACTTTCAGCCTGTTCGTTAACCTATTTTTCATTATTGTCAGCTTCAAAAAAAAAAACGCTCTGCGCAAGCTCTGTTATGAGGCAAAGTAAAAACATAAAATATATAAATTCTCATTTAAATTATTTTTTAAATTTCCCACTTTATACCAGAAAACTTCGACATTAGTAATTGCGAATTCTAATAATTTGAATTCATTTACATCACTAAATTAAGCCACGATGGAAAAATAGATGATATCTTCGTTAGATTTTATATAAAAAGTGTCTAAGAATTTTAACAAATTCAGTTTTTTGTCATTTATATCAAATCTTAAAAATGTTTGATGACAAACAGTTTGGTAAAATTATAATAATAATATCGTTTTCTGATATATTTTGAGAACTAATTAATGTTTCGGCTTCATGGCCTATATATATTTTAGTCGTATCTTTTAAAGTTGGAGTATAATCTCTTTTGTCATCTAAACAAGATATATAATGTGTGAAGTCTCACTTTGAAAACTTTTGTTTAGTGAGTTCATGATTTTAAGAATATAAACTAATAATTTTAAATATATCTTATTTATTGTTGACCGTTATTGTTGAATAGTTTTTATTGTTTCCATTTTTTACATCTTTTGTCTCAAATTGTTTTCTAATAAAATAATGTTGCAATACAGACCATTGTTCGAGTATCCGATTTGATACAGATTCGAAAGATAGCCGTCTCGTATCACTCAGCTTTAAAAGCGTCAAAAATACTTTGTAGGTTTTTATAATCAGACTGTCTTTTTGCACTTTTAAAGTATTTAAAAATATGTATAAACAACTGCTCGACTTCATCGGGTATGTATTTGAAAGAAGAACCATATACTAAATTAATGGAATGCAAACACATCCGATGTGAGAAATGTTTGGAATGTAGCGACACCACTATGTTTTCATACCATACTGGACGCATTATCTGTACTTCTTCAACGGAACGATCTTGAGTTTTCCCTTGATGTGTATAGAACTGCCTAACTACCAATACCAAACATTTTCGGTGGAAATATCTGTAGTTTCGTTGATAATCATGCTGAAAATTTGTTGCTCCATTTTCTTCACCATATAGAGAAAGCCTTCGTTTCCTAAGACTGTGCATCTTCTTTCCTTATTACTCTCTCAATATCATTTTTACTGAAAAGTTGTGTCAGTCTTGGTATTAACACTAGTGTCAAATCACCTTTTACCATTCGATTGCCCATTTCTTTGAGTTCTTCTACCCGGTTATATTTGAATATATTGTCATTTAATGAAAATCTTAAATTTTAACGCCTTGCTTGTCGGCTGCTTCAATGAGCCTAGAGCAAAATCGTCCTAAGTATTTTTTTTCTTGTGTCCCTTTCTAAAATAAAGTATTTGATCTAGTTCAAATTCTAGTACGACATTTCTATTTAGCGTTTCATAAATTGTGGGTTTTGCGATCGCTCTTTCCGTTTTACTGACATTTTCTTCTTTATTCTCGCGTTTTCTAGATTGATGTCGTGTGACGACATTTATTTTACCTTCATTGTATACATTCCTGATATCCTTGAAGTCTATTCTTAACAAGGCATCGGCTGCGTGGTTTCCTTTTCCACTCAAGATAATCCCGCGAAATTTGGAATAAAGCGTATGTAATAGTTACAGAACGCTACGAAGCGTTTAGCTTCATCACCATTCTTGGGTTTTGGATAATTTTAATTATCGAATATTTACTTTCATCCGGCAATATACCTCTGTCCGTGCATTTATTCTCCTTAGAATTTTGGTAAGAGGCATTTGATAAATTTACAATTTCATAGTCGTTTAGACTTTCTGTATCAATTTGAGAATAATTAATAACGATGTTGTGGTTAGTTGTGTTTACAGTTCTAACATACGGTTTAGATTTATTAACTATAGTATTAGCGATGAATATTCCTTCAGATATCATTTGATTTGGAATGAGAATGTCTTCCGTTAAAGATTGCAGTTTCATACTTCGTATCACTTATGAACGTGCGGGTAATGAAAACGAATTCTCTTTTGGTGCATTACGAATTGGAATAGCAATATTTTCCGAAAAAAATATCTGGTCTTAATATCGAGCCCTTAGCGCGGAATGAACGCAAGCGCCAAAACACACATTTTACAGGAGAAGGTTTTTATTGATTATTTTGAAATATTTGCATAAAATAAAATATGTTTAAATGCAAAATGTTTTAATTCCGCCGTACCCAACGAATTAATATTAAAAATTGATCAACAACAATAAACAAATATTGTACTTGCTAATACTGAAAAAACTGTGGCGCTTACGATATAATTTTTTTTCGATTAAACCTCGAAATTTTAGTAAAAACACACTTTTTATTATAAAAAAATTTATTAAATCAAAATAATAAAATAGATAACAATACTTTTATGAAGGGAAAATGAACAGTAAAGTAATTCAAACCGTTAATAAAAAACAATTTTAGACACATTTGAATTCCTATGATTAATAGTTAAATTTCATATAAAAGTTTTTAGGTGATATCGATATTGAATTTTTCTTTGAACGAATAATTAAATTAATATTCATTTCATCCGCCCTACTATCTGCAAAATATCCACATTTAAATTTTGCGCAAAATCACAGTTTTTCAAACAATTAAATTTTATTTTAATATTTGGCGGTGAAATGCTGTAGAAAATGAATTCCAGTCCTTAAAATCTAAATGATTTAGTAAAATACTTTCATAACACTTCGGTATCGTGCGGGAATTTGTAATTATGGTCGGCCACTCTTAAGGGGCCCAAATTATTCCTCCTTTACAAAATGATTCAATTGTATAGTGTTAGAATCAATTGGCATCATTGTATGGCCGGAAAGCAAAAACGTTATGTTAACATTCTTAACGAAATCTGAAGTTTTTATACCCTCCACCTCCAGGATGTCATTCCGTTTGTAACACCTTGAGATATCGACCTGAGACCCTATAAAGTATATATATTCTTGATCGTCATAAAATTCTAAGACGATCTGGCCATGTCCGTCAATCCGTCCGTCTGCTGAAAGCACGCTAACAAAAATAAAGGGATTTTTCGAAATTCGTACTTTTTAGGGTTAAAATGGTAAAAGGGGATAAAAATAGTACCAACAAAATAACCGCAGCTGGAGTCATGAAATTCGGAGTATACATTCCTCTGACTGTGCAGACACGAAAATGGGTACAGAGGGATAAAAATAGTTCCAAACTTAACGGCTACAGCTAGAAGGATGAAATTCGGTTTGTACATCCCCCTAATTGCGAAGACACGTAAAATAAAGAGATTTTATAAAGTCGTACTCTTAAGGGGGTAAAATACGTAAAGGGGGATAAAAATGGTACCAACCAAATGACCTATGCTAGAATCATGGAATTCGGTGTATACATTGCTCTGCAAAATAAAAAGTTGTTTGAATCATTATTTTGCACTATGCACGTGAGATAATGGATTTTCATAATTTGTACATTAAAATATAATGGAAATACAACCAACCGCAGCATCCACTAACAATATTTTCCCCTATAAATGCAGTGCACAGTATTGGAAGGAGGAAAGTGGGAGCAGTGTCTGTTGACATCTGTTTGGAATCTCTGAATGTCGTAATTGGAGGGAAAGATATTTGCCGGCAGTCGATTCCACATACGGATAGTAGGGGCGAAGAGCGAATTTATTCTGTAATGTGTAGTGCGGTCGGTTGTCCAATCGACAACAAATGGGTGAGCGTTCCTGGAGAGTCGCGTATCTCTACCGAACGTTCTCACGGGCGGTATAAGATCACGAATTTCTGAAGAACAAACACCATTAGAACACCGTTAGAACAATGACATACAACCAACATTACGACGGTGTTCAAGGGAGACAATAGAATTGGATATCCTACCGTCACCTATCAACACCATCGCCCTCCTCTGGACACGGTCAAGTAGCTCCAGTGATGAAGCTGGAGCACCCGACCATATATGGGAGTTGTATTCCATCTTTGGTCTGATGTAGGTAGTGTAGATATTGAAAAGATCAGAGGGTGTGAAATATTTCTTACATCTTTTTAAAAAGCCTAAACATTTGAAGGCATCTTTCGATACATCAAATACATGTTTTGTCCAACGAACATCACATTGTATTTTTATGCCAAGAACAACTAGATCATCTGATTGCTCAATATCTACACCGTTCATTAAAATCGACGACACCGTTGGATCAGTGAATCGCTTGTGAGACAACAAGGAGCACTGGGTCTTACGTGCATTAAAATCTACTCTATTTTCTCGACCCCATTCAGAAATGGCTATCAAATCCTGGCTAAGTGACTCATCCATCAATCGCCTTTTATCCTCAATTTCTTGACGACTTGGTCTATGATCGAATGAGTATGAATGACAGAGGTTGCTGTCATCCGCGAATGAGTATATTGGATTCACAGTCCGATCCAAGAGGTCGTCGATGAAAATAAGAAAAAGGGAGCGAGAAAGGATTGTTAGCCTCACCTTTTTTATGGATGGGCTGGATGTTCGCAATCTTCCAACGCGCTGGGAAAACCCCTGCACGGTATGCAAGGTTGAAAAGATTACGAAGGGGACGGGCAAGCGTCGAAGAGCACTTACATAGGACAGGTGCTGAAATGCCATCCGGGCCTGGAGATTTATTTACGTCGAGATTTGCGGAGACAACGCACACACTACGGAGCGGACATAAAATGTGTGGTCAGTGATGTGCGGCTGTTGTGGATCCTACTGCGATGTTTTTGTTCACGCCGATGTTATTGTTATTGTTGTTGTTGGGTTGTTTGGTTGTTTAATTGTTCTGGTCGGCGCGGCGCGGTTATTGTTGTTGGTTGTTTTTCATTTTTTTCATTTGATCTATTTTGTTGTTTATGATTTCTGTATTTTGTTTGAATTTGTTTCTTTTTTTTTTTAACACAAAACTGAACGGCACACAACACGGACGACAGAGAAACACAAGTGCATCGGACGACGGACTGACAAACACATAAAATTGTCTATGATCGTGATCGTGACATTGAAATTGTTGAAAGCGACTGATTCTTTGTTGTTGATGTTGTTGTGGAAAATTGAATAAAATTATTTTTTCTATATTTTTATTTATTGGCTATATTAAAAAATTATATTTTCCTGTAATATTACTACACTTCTACAAAAATCGAAAGCCTCTGTGGAATGCAATCCATGGTGGAGGGTATATAAAGTTCGGTCCGGCCAAACTTAACGCCGTTTTTACTTGTTTACTTTCTAACTCTATAAAATTGTGGGCAATGTGCCCATTTTGATCACTATTTTAAGCTAAATATTATGTTTCTTTTGTCAAATTTACCACAATTTGAATTAAATAAATGTTAACGTTTACCCACAATAATAGGGAACTGATACCAAAACCATCTATATAGTATTTGGCTTAATATACGAATAGTCCAAGAAGTATATTAAATTATTGTATATAAGGAACAATTCATACAAAAAGGCTTTGTGTTCTCAAAAAAAAAAAACAATAAGTTAGAGCTACTTTCAGTTCTTGTGGGTAAACTTCTTCTTCTTTTGGATCGATAAAAAATATATAAACTTCGAACCTCTTAGCTTAGTTCGTTCGTAGCCTATCTTACTTTCAACCAACAGACGAACACTTCATTCTATGGCCGAGGGTATAAAAATACACTTATTATTGCATCAATATATTGATAGACCTATCTAAAACATTTATAAATACCTCTTACATTATCTGACAGTTTTTACCTAAAATCATGAACTGTCGCTTACGATAAAATAGCTTTCTTTGAAAATGTGAGCATCCAAAATGCAATTAAACTGTTTAATAAAATACAAACCAAGAATACCATTTGATTGTATCGGAAAATTATCATCCACAACATGTTCGAGTAGAATGTTTTCTATTTTCAAATCAATTCTAACGGTTCCTCGTTTTGCTATGGTTCCCTGACCAATACCATTTATATTAATGGTACTAGAAGTTATAATATCAGTCAAACATATGCTTCCTTTTTTGACAAGGGATACATCGCCAGTATCTGCAAGGAATGTCAAAACATTGTCACTAAAGCTTGTTTTGGTAAAAATGAAACTACTGAGGTTTAAGTTGATATTGAAAATGGAACGATTAATTTAGTACTTGAGTTCTGTTGGTTTTCCGTCTGGTTATTGTCTTGTTGCATTAGGTGAACATTATTTCGCCTTTGGTTGCCTCCGCCATTACGGTTGTCAGTTCCACTGTGGATAATAATTACCTCGGCCTCTGCCGCGATAATTTGATTGGCCACGTTTTCCTCTTTGGCCTCTGCCACGATAGTTATTTCCATTTCCATCATTGTACCTTCCTCTTCTAGAGACGTGTCTTAATTGAAATACACTATTTTGACCAATTGCATCCGTAAAACAGTTAACAAACTTTGATACTACATCGTTCATACTTTCAAATGACATTTGGCCTGTCTATCTTCGATTCTGTACGTCCCATAATTACTATTATAACCTTTTCACTAAGAATTCCGTAGTCTATGTTGAAGTTGTTGTCGTAACAAACATTTTTTTCTTATATTTCCACTAAATATTTTTTTTACATTTAAAATAGACACAATATGAGTTTTATTAATTTAGTTTAATATATACCTCGGTTCCCGCAATCCACGCCATTCATGAATGTTGATTTCAGACGTCAAGGTATATATCGGTCATCATCTTTTGACGACCGAGAATTATGACCGAATCAATGCAAGGACTCGTAAGTTTATAAGATAAGATTTTTGTTAGTAGTTATTGAAAATATTATATTTACATGGTTGAACTTCATTTTTTTATATTTAGTTTACAGTATATTTACTATATATTTAAGATTACCATTCCTGATCGGTTTGTTGTGGTTTTTGCAGAAAAAAGTTCAACGTCCAGACGTAGCTACTAGGACATCCATCCGTGTGTGATTTGATGATTTATCGCTGCCCAGACATTTTCGATGCCCGGTGACATTATTTCATTTCCATTAATTTTAATTTATTTTTATTGCATCTTATTTATAATATAAGATTTTTGTTAGTAGTTATTGAAAATATTATATTTACATGGTTGAACTTCATTTTTTATATTTAGTTTACAGTATATTTACTATATATTTAAGATTACTATTCCTGATCGGTTGGTTGTGGTTTTTGCAGAAAAAAGTTCAACGTCCAGACGTAGCTACTAGGACATCCATCCGTGTGTGATTTGATGATTTATCCCTGCCCAGACATTTTCGATGCCCGGTGACATTTTTTCATTTCCATTAATTTTATTTTATTTTTATTGCACATAAATTGGCTGTATTTTGTCTCTTCACGTATTTAATAGCATTGTTATTTTTACTAGCATTGTTTCTTTAAAACACTTCGAACTGGCAGGATCACCATCTAATAAGTCCGATTGGTATTAGGTTTGGTGAGCGAATGCTCGTTTATTCATAATTAATATTTCGTCAACATACAGTTTGGTGAGTGTAAATAGTGACGGTGTCGTAGCACACCGTGCGACCAGAATATGTGAATCGTACCTTTTGGCATTTCTCACTGGTTCAACAAAACATGCTAAGCGTGTTACGTTTAATTGTGATAATAAAAGTCTTGCTATGGTCGACATATATTTACACTACAGCAATACGATTTTTGATCCTGCATACTCATGCGCATTTCAAATGTGCTTCATTAATGCATGCAAAAATGGCATAAAGTAAGGCAAGGAATACTCTTTGTTTCGTGTTTGTCTTCTGCGATGCGTTTGTGTAAGGCACCAATATTTATTGATTCGTGTGACGATCCTTCACGAACTTAGTAAGATTTATTAGAAACTGTAATCTATTTAAATGTATAGATTGAATAAAATTTTCAAAAGAATGTTGAATTAATGGAATATTGCTGTTTTATTTACATAACAAAGGCAAAAGTGAATGAACCATGAAATGTATAATCAATCCTCACTAGAGCAATGTTAAATTGTAAGGGCAGATGTTGAATGTGAATCGCTCCTAAACGTCAAGCTTTTTCTGCATTTCATTTGACATTTCTTATTAACAAGGACCTTGAGCCGAACTACAACATAAACAATTGGTCAACAATCAATACCCTCAATCAAAACAAATTTTCAAAATATATTTTATGTTGATGTTTGGATTTAGCCTTGCGCTTACTTACATAAATTCCACTTAAACTGGAAAATTATCCATGCTCAGTCCAAAAATTATGTCATAACATTATTATTTTTCCAAAATTTATTTTAGGGCCAGTTTTTTTGCAATTATTTTCTTTCTGCTGCGATGAGCAATCCAAAATCACTCAATTATTACGAGAAATCTATAAACGACAAGAGTCTATAATTCGTTGTGTCTATAGAAGAGAACGTAAAGAGCTCGTGTTTAATATATTTCTAATCTACGTTTTATAGAATTCATGTAATAGTTGAGTGATTTTTGATCGTTCGCCGTAGACGAACGCAAATAATTAAAAAAACAGGCCCTTAATACACACATTGTTATTGTTGTTTGCTGGCGACAATGTTAAAAGATATGAACATCCGCTGACCGTTTTCAAAGTACTTAAAAATTAAGAGTTCTTGCTCAATATTGAATTTGGCGTTCCAATTTTTGGACAAAAAAGTTGCATAAGGGCATTTTCAGAGAAAGGTTAACCATAATCGAAAACAGCGTCTTCATATCATATTTTATAACTTTGCTCTAAAATATATATATTGCAATTACTTCACTACACCTTATTACATACGTGTCAAAAACAATGTCACGTCACAAAAGTCACATGCGGGATCTACACACTGAAAAATAATTGCTGGAAACACAGTCATCAACTTTAGGATGGGTCGATTATGTTACACTTTTGTCAATTTTTTCTAATTAATAGACTTTAAATATACATTTCGATTATTGTCTTAGAATAACTATAGTGAATATAATTACATCCACTTTGTTGAAAATACAATATTTTATTTATTTTTTTACAAATTGCTGTTATATCGTGCTATTTGCTATGTTTGAATGCATAGCATTCAAAGGACAATAAAAGTGAAAGACAAGAAAATGTACGAAAAATATTTCAATTGAAAAATGCGGAAAACCAAAATCCAATAACAATTAAGGAAAAAATCAGAAAAATAAAAATCAATTAAAAAAGTTAAAAAAAATGACAACAACACCTTCGGAGATTCCTCTTTTGGCATATTTGGCGCAGATTCCGGATTTTGATGGGCGGAGGAAGGATCTAAATTCTTTCACGTCTGATATCGATAACATCGTACCGGTTATATCCACGTATTCAGAAACGTCCCAGAAGATGTTGCAGACAATAATTAAAAATAAGTTAAAGGGAAAGGCAAAAACTGCCATAGACATATACCCACACCTTTCAACATGGACCGATATAAAGACAATGTTGGAGACACATTTTGGAGGATTGTCCTCCTGCGAACAATTGTAAGAGCAATTAAGAAATGCCCAATTCCGGGGAGATGTATTTCTATAATTACTTACATTCCAAATTGGCATTGCTTAGTCAGCGCAATACAATTGACGGACATATAGTGGACATAACTAACAACAACAGGGCAGCGCTCAAAGTTTTTATAAATAAACTCCCTATACATCAAACTCACGGAATAGTCAGAAATCACAAAACAAGGAAAATTGAAATCAGCAACAACCTCAAGAAAAGCAGCGGAACTCTCAGCAAGTCTACTAACAAAGGCAACAGCAACAACGGCAGCCTCAATAACCTCATTGGAGGAATACTCAGCAAAACTATCAACAAAGGCAACAGTGGCAGCCAAGACAACAAGCACCTGAACCAATGGATGTGAGCAGGCCCGTGCGCAGGATTTTCCCCTGTGGGGGGGGTTTCATCTACACTCAGAAAAAAGTTAACCCTATTATGAGTTAAAATGAACTAAAATTTAGGAAACCAACTAAATTTTTACTAAATATAAGTAGAATTTCGCTGAAATTTTCCTAAATCTAAGTAAATTTTTCCTAAAACCAAGTAATTTTTTACTAAATTTAAGCAAAATTTTCCTAAAACTAAGTAAATTTTTACTAAATCTTAGTAAAATTTTGCTGAAAATTTCCTAAAACTAAGTAAATGTTGACTCAAATCAAGTAAATATTTTCTCAAACTGAGGACAATTTTGCTGATTTTTTTCCTCAAAACGAGTAAATTTTTACTTAAACTGAGGAAAATTTTATTTTATACAAGGAAAAAAGGGTGAAATTAAAATAAGTTCAATTTAACTAAAAAAATCAAACAAATAGTTTTGCGTCAGAGTATGCAAAACTGATACAAAAAAATGACAACATGAAATATTTCTTAAAAGTTTCATGATACCTCTGCCATAAGGAGTTGAGCTATTACTCCATGAATGTTACAAAGGCAAGGCAATAAGTCTCTGCAAACGAACGAGAATTGCTTCTTAATTTAATATTCAAGAATTTTTTAACAATTTCAAATGTTCTTTATAAGTCCATTAATACTTAAATGTATGAAGAACTCGGCATAAATTTTAGTAAACATTTTAACTTAATTTTAGGAAAAAAACACATTTTTAAGTTAAAATTTCCTAAATGGAATTTTTTCCATACAACAAATTCCAGATTTTTTTCTCACTTAAAACCTTGGAAATATTCTTCCACATAAGTACGAAATTACTCAATTGTAAGAATTTTTTATTAGATCCAAAGAAAAGTTTTTAAGTAAATCTATTACCCTTTTTCTAGTAAATGAACTATTTACTATGGCTTTGAAAGAAGGAAACTTTACTCATACTTAGTTAATTTTCCAGCTTTTTAGGAACTTTTTACTGGAGCGTTTGGAAACCACTCATATGCTATTGCCAGGATCTTCGAGAAATATTTTGATACATTCGTCCGACAGACATTGTCGGCAAAATTGCACTTCAGTAATCCATCATCAGTACACTCAAAGGAATATGTCAGTAAAAGAAAGCAGAAAGTCTACTGAAAGAGCGATTTTCTGCTGTTTAAAAAGACACAGCAGATTTGTATCTGCTGAGATGGTAAACAGTTGTTTGCTGTTTTTAGCAATATATATGATACGCAGATTATCCCAAGCTAATATAAAAGAAAATTCGAGCTAAACTCGCTTATGAACGCTTATCTATTTTTATATTTAAATTAACAACAGCCAATTTTAGCAGACTGATGTAAGATTGTAGAAAACTGCTGTTATGTCAAAAAACAGCTGTAATAGCAGAAAAGTGTCTATTGATAGGCAGCAGACTATCGCTGTTTTTATTAACAGACTTGTTCTCTAAGTGTAGAACTTTTTTTAAATGGTTGCTTAAAATTACATACATACATATCGAGGGCTTATATTCATAAGTGGCTGTGAACAAAAACATAACTTTTCAGGAGAGCGAAAAACTTATTTTCTATTATAAATTATTAATCGTTCTTCTACTGTTTAATCTAAAAAGGATTACTAATTGCTACGATTAAAGAGTTTTCGAATTTTAAAAAAGAAAGATTCCAGCTTCATTCAGATTGGTCGCTTGTAACATATATGTAGCCAGTCGCGAAAATCGCTGCAATTGATGAAAAATCCAAAATTCAATCCAATCGTTGCCATTTCTTTATATTTTAACTTTCATAATTCTGAAACTTTTCATACACAAATATTCCCCATGAAGTCAACAATCACATGCCAAAGAAATATTTTGGTATTCTCAATATAATAAAAAGTTACTCCGGTTTTTCTAAATATACTTTTCACAATTTTTGACTTTACAGCCACCATTTTTCCTATTTTAGCCTGATAACTTGGGAATCAAAATGCTATTAACGCGAAATGATGGAATTTGATAGTGCGATATACCCTAAATCTAGAAAAATGTTTTAAACAAAATCGTTGTAGCGAATTATAACCTTCGGTTTTATGCTGCTCCATTATTGAACTATTTTATTTCTGTTATTTTTATGTTCATAGCCACTTATGCAGTCACAAACTAACGTGCGAGGGGATAGCCAAATTAGAAAATTAAAAAAATGGCATAGAAAAAAATCTTTTCCAAATTTATATGACAGATGACATCCAAATCTGAGAATAGTTTGGCATCAAAAACTCATTTTCAAGAAAATGGTTCATATCAACTTTTGAACGTAAGCCCTCGATATATATTTTGAAGAAATATTACACAAAAAACGGTCAAATTACTCGGCGGTAAACCCTTCAGTCCCGCATTTTTTCTGTGATAAATGCAGAAAATTCCATATGCTTTTTGACAAAGTATGGGTCTAAATAGGATGTCTAAAGAGTTTTGGGGTTTTTAATTTATATAGGACATGAGTAACAGGATGTTTACTCAAAATCTTTATACACATATTCGGATTAAATAAAAAAATTGGAAATGTTTCTTCATTATTATAATCTTAAATATGTATAAATTCAAATAACAAATACAGTTTTTTTTGTATTCGATGAAATGCAAGAAGAAACAACTATAAATTTTAATTCCAAAAAACTAAATAATTGGTATTTTAGAGTTTCGTTTTTCTACGTAGATCCAAGTTACTGAATTTGTTGTTTTTCTTTTGAATAATACATATGTACAAAAAAATACTAGCTCTGAAAAATATTTGACATAAGTGATAAATATAACAAACATTTTAATAAGTTAAAACTCATTTCTTATTGTTTCGCAACTTTAAAGTATATTTAAAAATAGAGACCTACACGCAGTGAAATAATGCATTTCGTAGAAACGAAATTTTAAACACGTGAACATCCTTTTCTAGTTTCTTTTGTTACCGCAAACAAATTAGTCATCAGTTAGTAATCATGTCATCAGTTATTGTAAATGAACAAAGAGAAATAAGTTTATGTATATCAAACAGTTTTCTTCGTTTGTCGAAATGGATTTGTATTATAATTGCACACTCCCAAAACATTGGAAGTAGCAGAAACCGTTGTTGTTGCATCTGTGATGAAAATAGGACACATCGGTTCAGATTTAGATACAGCTCCATAAAAATGTCCAATCGCAAATGTTACATCTTAGCGCTCTACAAGCATCAAGCAAATTATTTGCTTTTATTAAGAATATTTTAGATTTCATTATGAAATCATAGTGATTCTTTTCTAAACTTTTTTAAAATTACTAAACGATTTTGTTATAAAATTTCGAAACTTTTATTGCAGTACACAATTAAAAGTTCATAAGATATAGCTCTAGTCGAATGTTAAGAAGTGGTATCGGTTAATAAAAATGAAAATTTTCCGAACAATTTGGTGTTCATTAGCGAAATTAGCACTACACAATCTTTAAATTGGCACAATTCTTTTAGTTTGTTTGTATTTTTTATAACGTTTGTCCGAAATTCAAGAAAGTGTCCACGATTTTTTATGTAATTTACATGATTTTACTGCAAAATTACCATTTCAGACGAGTTATTTTAAAAAGACTTTAAAAATTCTATATTTTATTGCTTCAGAAAGTCTAGAAGGTTTTAAAAAGTATATGTTCGAAACCTCTCTGGGGGGGTTTGATTTTCGAGTGTAGCGAATGTAATAATAAATACACGCTGGCGACTAACCTAGAAATTCAAAAAAGAATTGTACATCGGAATTTGAGATTCGAATGTAATATCTGCATGCGTCAATTTAAAATTAAAACATCCCTAAAACAACATTTTGGACGGAAACATCCAAGGGAGAAATTATCTTACAGAGAAGCCACCGCTGGTGATGATATAAATAGTGAAAAGGGACCTGCTGAACAAGGCGAAAGATTACCTACGGTACATAGTCCTAGTGAGGATGGCAATGATCATATCCAAATAATCGATTGATCAAACATGGAAATGAAGACAGTTATGAATTAGTGGAAAGTATAATAAACAGAGGCGTGAATTCACTTACAAGGATGATGATGAAATAATTCAGAAGGTATTGAATATTATGCAGAATGAGGATTCAGGATGAAGTAATAAAAATGAGTAACATAAATATGTGAAAGCATTCACCCTGGGATAGCGAAAAACTACCAGGAGTTGAAATTTTTGTATTATTATCCTAATTTAAAAATAAAAAATAATTAACAACTGTGAAATATGTAATGTCAAGATTGAACGAAGGCCGATTAAGAAATTAGAATAAGGACACGCCGAAGGACCCTCATGAAATTTACCATACTGGCATTTGGTAAATGAGTAGGGGCCGGATGTATTTTTGATACATTTTCTAAATACGCCCTAGTGCAGGAAATAGATTAGAGAACACCCCTATGCTTTATCAGAGCTTTTACCATTGCTTTTAATTTAATGAAAGCTCCGAAATTACTAATAACGGACAATGAGACGGCGTTAACTACAGCAATATTCAAATATTTTCCGGTTAAGAAAAATATCCGATTGCATTTAACAACTCCAAATAGGCATACTGGAAACTCTGATATTGAGAGATTTCGCAGTAGTTTGAACGAAAATATTCGGTTGTATAAAAAAAGAGGAAAACGATATCGCTTATAATATTGATTTGGAAATCCAATCAAATTATGCTTATAATAATACGATTCATCTCACTACAAAGAGGCAACTTTTCACATTGGAATACAAAAACAAGAACAGAATAACGAAGAGATTGATAGCAGGTTTAGGAAAATGCCTAACGTGCAGAAAATGGAGACTCGTCCAGAAAGGGTTGACGACGGACACTACAGGACTAAAAAAAAACATTTGAATATTTAGAAGAATCAACTCCGAGAACGAGAAACATTTTTCAGGTCTACCGACGTATAGTGATTATAACCATAACCACGGAAATGTCTTTATCCTATTGAACTTGAACTTGTTTCTGTATAACAACATATTTAACGTGACAAAGTATGAAGCCTTTATTGATGACATCGAAAAGGAAGTAGCAAATTTGGAAAATTCATATTAGAAACACCACATTTGTATGGAACTTCAGACATTAATTCCACATGCTCACGAGAAACAAGGACTACTGAACATTTTGGGTAAAGGATTGAAATACTTAAGCGGAACGATGGATGATAATGATAGAGTAGAAATAGAAGATAAATTAAGAACACTCGAGACTAATACCCATAATACCATAATCCAAAGCAATAATCAAATTCAAATAAATAAGCAGTCTGATGAACAATTGGAGAAGCTAACCACACTTTATAATTCTCAAATGGAGAATGTGACAGGACAAAATTTATAATTAAGAAATACTTCGGCTCGACATTCCGAAGGTATCATTTGACATATTTGGAGAAAATTATTGATAATGTAACATAAATTTTTCATGTTAACATTAATTTTAGGCCTTTTGAGCAGAAATATTCTAACAGATGGGGAAAATCGAATGAGTAATATGACTTTTAAGAAATTGCAAGGTATTAGGCTGGTCGTAGCGACTTCTGGCAAAAACATTATATTCATAATACGTATGCCAATTATGTCCAATCATATAATAATGATATAATTATATGTTGAATGTATGGATTGTATAAGATATATAATAAATAATTAGTAATGGACTGAATTAGATATAAAATTTTCTGGGCTCACCTGTGAACTTACGGCAACCTGGACATTATCTTTATAATGCGAACATTTGTTGTCTAGTAATGACGAAGCTGTAATTGGTTTAGTAGGCGACGTGCTTCCTGAAGCTGGAGATCGATTGCCTTCATGATTTTGGTTGTCTAATGATAGAGAATTAGTGGGAGCTGCGTCATGACTGCCAATTATCAGTGGTGGAGTTAAATTCATTATATTCAATGACATAAGATGATGGAATTGAATAATATTTAACATTTCAACGGGATTTAAAGCCAAGCCGGATGCAGCTGCTGTTGTAGCAATTTTCTGCAAATTGTGTAGGTTATTTAGATCATGACAATTTGATCCATGTTTATTATTTAGATTTTGTAATAATTCTTTAGTTATCGAGGGCTGCTTCTTAATTAATGCCGACAGTACCGCAATTTGTTTCTGGTGATCGATTGTTTGTATTTCTGTGCGGATAGAATCTACTACTGGTGTAATAAATAAAGCATTTTCTGAGTTTGATGAATTGGCTCCGATTTCAGAAATTTTATCAGTATTGATAAATGGAATGTTGTCAACGATACTTTGTGTGGACAAAATATTGTGTGAACTTAAATGTTCATTACATTTACTATCATCTCCAGGTTCATTGTGAGTTTCCATATGACTTTCTAAGGCTTGTATACTGCGGAAATTTCTCATACAAATCATACATTTTGTGGTGTCACGTATACTGTGGTAAATAAGATGCGTGGATAACTTTTCGCCCGTTTTAAAAGCCAATGAGCATTGTTTGCAACGATATTTATATACATGACGCTCAGAAATTACTAAATTTATATGATTATCATTGTAGTGCTTGAACATGGCTGCTGGTGTTGGAAACCTCAAAGCACATCGTTTGTTTGTTGAGTTTAAAGCTAAACAAAGGTATTCCCCTTGGTGTTTGCTATAATGCTTCATTTCCTGAGCATGTAAAAGCAATTGGTGTTCTCGACTGAATGTAGAATCACATTGCAGACAACGGTGAATCTCGAAAATAGTGTTTTTTGGTTTAGACAATTTGTCGTCTTTCTGGGAAATTCCTTTATCATCAACAACAACGGAATTGTTTCCGTTTTCTTTTCCATCGTCGATATACGACTCCTTCGACACTTGACTGCGTAATTGGCTTATCAGACGAATCAAGCCATCTCTATCAATATTATGCAAGGTCATTAAATGAATATCAAATTCATTAAATTCAGCGAAATGATCTTGGCATAAAGGGCACTGTATACTCTGCAAAGACTGTGTATGATTAAAAGTGTCATTAAAAATACCATTTTTGAAACTTCGCTGTTCACCGTCATTTGTGTCACCAATCGTAATGGTTTCTTGAATATCTGTTTGGTTGAAAGAGCTTGATGGTAAAGTTTTTTGTTTAATAATTGAAACAATATTTTTATTCGTCGAAGGATAAGTTACATCTCCACTCAACTTGCTAGGGTGCAATGATTTTATATGAATTTGTACATCGTTACTGGTAAATGCAGTGAAAGTACAATAGTTGCATTTGTAGTTAAAAGTTGGCGAGCTAGTAGTAGCACTGTCCCAGCGTAACAGTTTCCCTGCTTTGCCAGTTTGATTAATAGGAAAACACTCAGGTGAAACAAATGCCGCGATATCCATTTTGGGTTTATTATCCATATATTCATTAATGTCCGAGAAATCTGCAACTGTTTCTAAAATTAGACAATAAAAATATAAAACAAAAGTTACATTGTGGTTTCTCTACGTGCTTTAGTATTACAGCGTATATTATTGTGTTATTATTTTTCGATTATCTCGGATTATAACAGTCCCCATGTCATTTGTTTAGTTTTTCGAAAGTACTGCATTATAGAGAATTGATTATCGTCGTCGTGTATCTTACATGAATGAAGAAACAGTTAGACACGTAACCAATTTCTGGTGAGTTACATCCACCTAAAGATCTTTTTGAAACAACATAATAATTTACAGATAATTTCCATTTATGTATAAGAACCAATTCTTTGTGTTAGTAATACTACTATTAGTATTAGTATTAGTATTAGTATTAGTATTAGTATTAGTATTAGTATTAGTATTAGTATTAGTATTAGTATTAGTATTAGTATTAGTATTAGTATTAGTATTAGTATTAGTATTAGTATTAGTATTAGTATTAGTATTAGTATTAGTATTAGTATTAGTATTAGTATTAGTATTAGTATTAGTATTAGTATTAGTATTAGTATTAGTATTAGTATTAGTATTAGTATTAGTATTAGTATTAGTATTAGTATTAGTATTAGTATTAGTATTAGTATTAGTATTAGTATTAGTATTAGTATTAGTATTAGTATTAGTATTAGTATTAGTATTAGTATTAGTATTAGTATTAGTATTAGTATTAGTATTAGTATTAGTATTAGTATTAGTATTAGTATTAGTATTAGTATTAGTATTAGTATTAGTATTAGTATTAGTATTAGTATTAGTATTAGTATTAGTATTAGTATTAGTATTAGTATTAGTATTAGTATTAGTATTAGTATTAGTATTAGTATTAGTATTAGTATTAGTATTAGTATTAGTATTAGTATTAGTATTAGTATTAGTATTAGTATTAGTATTAGTATTAGTATTAGTATTAGTATTAGTATTAGTATTAGTATTAGTATTAGTATTAGTATTAGTATTAGTATTAGTATTAGTATTAGTATTAGTATTAGTATTAGTATTAGTATTAGTATTAGTATTAGTATTAGTATTAGTATTAGTATTAGTATTAGTATTAGTATTAGTATTAGTATTAGTATTAGTATTAGTATTAGTATTAGTATTAGTATTAGTATTAGTATTAGTATTAGTATTAGTATTAGTATTAGTATTAGTATTAGTATTAGTATTAGTATTAGTATTAGTATTAGTATTAGTATTAGTATTAGTATTAGTATTAGTATTAGTATTAGTATTAGTATTAGTATTAGTATTAGTATTAGTATTAGTATTAGTATTAGTATTAGTATTAGTATTAGTATTAGTATTAGTATTAGTATTAGTATTAGTATTAGTATTAGTATTAGTATTAGTATTAGTATTAGTATTAGTATTAGTATTAGTATTAGTATTAGTATTAGTATTAGTATTAGTATTAGTATTAGTATTAGTATTAGTATTAGTATTAGTATTAGTATTAGTATTAGTATTAGTATTAGTATTAGTATTAGTATTAGTATTAGTATTAGTATTAGTATTAGTATTAGTATTAGTATTAGTATTAGTATTAGTATTAGTATTAGTATTAGTATTAGTATTAGTATTAGTATTAGTATTAGTATTAGTATTAGTATTAGTATTAGTATTAGTATTAGTATTAGTATTAGTATTAGTATTAGTATTAGTATTAGTATTAGTATTAGTATTAGTATTAGTATTAGTATTAGTATTAGTATTAGTATTAGTATTAGTATTAGTATTAGTATTAGTATTAGTATTAGTATTAGTATTAGTATTAGTATTAGTATTAGTATTAGTATTAGTATTAGTATTAGTATTAGTATTAGTATTAGTATTAGTATTAGTATTAGTATTAGTATTAGTATTAGTATTAGTATTAGTATTAGTATTAGTATTAGTATTAGTATTAGTATTAGTATTAGTATTAGTATTAGTATTAGTATTAGTATTAGTATTAGTATTAGTATTAGTATTAGTATTAGTATTAGTATTAGTATTAGTATTAGTATTAGTATTAGTATTAGTATTAGTATTAGTATTAGTATTAGTATTAGTATTAGTATTAGTATTAGTATTAGTATTAGTATTAGTATTAGTATTAGTATTAGTATTAGTATTAGTATTAGTATTAGTATTAGTATTAGTATTAGTATTAGTATTAGTATTAGTATTAGTATTAGTATTAGTATT
The DNA here is from genome assembly GCA_947397865.1 of Polietes domitor. Taxonomy (NCBI): domain Eukaryota; kingdom Metazoa; phylum Arthropoda; class Insecta; order Diptera; family Muscidae; genus Polietes; species Polietes domitor. Next base: position 84,815 of record CANDYM010000003.1, read on the forward strand.
AGTATTAGTATTAGTATTAGTATTAGTATTAGTATTAGTATTAGTATTAGTATTAGTATTAGTATTAGTATTAGTATTAGTATTAGTATTAGTATTAGTATTAGTATTAGTATTAGTATTAGTATTAGTATTAGTATTAGTATTAGTATTAGTATTAGTATTAGTATTAGTATTAGTATTAGTATTAGTATTAGTATTAGTATTAGTATTAGTATTAGTATTAGTATTAGTATTAGTATTAGTATTAGTATTAGTATTAGTATTAGTATTAGTATTAGTATTAGTATTAGTATTAGTATTAGTATTAGTATTAGTATTAGTATTAGTATTAGTATTAGTATTATTTACATTAATAATAACAATAACTCACCTGAATCAGTTACAATATCATCACGGATATTATTTATGGTTGCGCCCGTAGTGTTTTGTACGGGTGTTCCTACACCGCATACATTGAACATGCCGTCTAAGCTGTATGATGTCTGTTCTTCAGAACCTGCTTCCATCGAAATTATTTTTTCTATTTGTAAATGGTGAAATTCACTCACGTGATGTATCACTTCTATCAAGGAAAATAGTGTAACATTACACAATTGGCAACGAAATACTTTCTTATTTCTGTTTGCTATTGAAGATGTAACATTTTCTGAACATAATGCTGGGTTTTCTTCCACCGTTTTATCAGCAGATTTATCATTATTATCTTCATCTTTTTTTAGTATGTCATTTAAATGTTGAAATATTACTCGCATGGCGTTATGCCGAATGTTTTTGGTGTGAAGTTTTAACTGATTGATGGAATTTGAAAATAAATCACAACAGTTACATTTGATTTGCATCGTATTTAGTCCTATATGTGGATGTTGTTGTTGATAGTACTTAAACTTATAATCATTATCAACACCGCCTTCGCGGAGGTGATTAACAAAATTTATTTTTTGCAAATGTTTATCGGTTTTGCTATGTAACTGAAAGTTAGCTCTCAGATTAGTTTTATATTTGCATAAAAAACAAACGTAGTTGTTATGTTGTATAGTCATGATATCCGATGTCGAAAATGAGGGCGAAGACGATCTGTCATTACATGTTTTTTTCGTTGGCAATGCGCATTCCAAATTTGAAGTTATTGGATGAGAACGATCAAGGGCTATGTGTTGAATAAGAGCGTCGATATTATTGGTGTTGAAATTGTCACACACTAGACAGCTAAAGATCGTTGTTGGCCATAAGTTTTTCTTAAAAGGGGGTTCGATGCTTAACGATGTCAAATTATTACTCGGCAATTCGCTTAATTTTGGTAAGTAATGTATGGGGGATGATTCAGGGATCGTGGTGAATGTGGAGTGCAGTTCAAATGATAATTTATCCGCCGCCGAATTTGAACAATTATCAACTGAATCACTTTGGTCTGACTTTAAATTTAGTGATGTCAGAACAGGTGGTGAATTCTGTTGCAGTAATTGAACCATAAGTGCTTGGTTGTATTCTACGTCAGACAGCTGTGTCCCATTTAAAAGATCAGTATTTTGTTGTTGTAATTGTCTTTGGTTATGATGATGTTGTATTAAAGATAAAGCATGTATCTGTTTCATGTTGTTTTGCAAAATTGTTAAGTTGTGTATGTGCTTGTCGCTAGTCATATGAATACGTAAATTTCGGGCTGCGGAAGATTCATAATTGCACATGTCACATCGAAATGCTGGCTTTGGACTATACGTTAAATCGTTATATTTCTCTTCAGAGAGTGAAGCTGTTGATACAAAATCAGGAGTACGATCTATTGTATTTTCACTATCGTAACTGGAAAGTGCAATGTGGGGACGCTGTTGTCGAATCATATGGCATTGTTGCATATAGTTTGTTGCTGTTGAATCTAACTTTACGATGTCATTAGAGGATGCCGTTCCGGTCACAATGTTGTGCGAACTGTTAAGTTCTTGTACGTTATTTAAATGTTTATCGGACTGCATATGTATAGAAAGATTGCCCTTAGTCGTTGTGGAATAGTTGCAAATTTCACACCGGTATGGTTTATATCCGCATGAGTAAGATTCCCCGCGAGCTAATCGAGGATGTTGTTGGCCTGAAAGTAACAATTAAATGTCATTCCTAGTCATACTTTTATATATTTTTGTGAAATCATATTGTATGAAACTTGTCCCGTTTATGTATATGCGAACGTATGTAAGTATGCAAATGTACGTGTATGTATGTGGGTAGCCGAGGAAGATCGTTGCAAAGATCTTCGGTGGTGATCCAGTGGTAAGTGAGTAGTGTCCGACTTGAATGGAAGAAGGGGGAAGAAGTCTTGCAAATATACAGCTCAGAGGCGATTATTAATTCTCTTGAGTTAGAACATGTGTGCACACATATTTGTATAGGATGTATATCATTTTCTTCAAGATCTCTTTTGTGAGGAAGAGATTTTAACATTGTGTGAATGTGAGTGTAGTTTTGTGCATGACATAATTTTGCGTATGTTGCTCTGAACTAGCATTCCATGGTCAGTAGTTATACATATTTCTGCAGCAGTATAAGTACGTTCGTGTGAGGATACAAACCTAAAATAAAATGCATAAATATTCACACGAAAAGACGAACGTATTGATAAAATCTTTGAAACCATGGTATTGAACGGAGAGCTTATATCCCCATTCAACTCGCTGAATTACAAGAAGATGCTTAGTGTTAAGGATATGGAGCTAAATAAGGATTATCCAAAAGAAAGCGCCCATAGGACTTCCAATAAGTACGGGGAAAGCATATCATAGAGAATGTGGACAAGTGGAAAGACGTACCCATAGTAACAAATTGGCAACGAACTAATAAAAATCTTCTAGGAGCCCAAGGTTGGATAGCAAAAACAAACTTCCATAGCATAGCACATTTTCCGAAGATATGGTAGCAATACAAATGAAAAAAATAAAAACCGTTTGCGTCAAACCTATATATTTAGGGTTTTGTGTATTGAACTTATATAAGTATAAAATGTATGATTTTCATTATGGTTTTATGCAGCCCAAATTTGGTGACCAGTTATCCCTAAATTATATGGACATAGACTCCTTTATTTATACATTATATAAAGCAGACTTTTATTCAAAAATTAACAAAGTAGAAATTGAGAAATATTTTGATACGTCTGATTATCTAAAAATAATATATTTAAGATACCACAATTGAATAAAAAAGTATTGAGTATGATGAATGATGAGAATTGTGGGAAGATTAAGACTTCGTTGGACTTCGGTCAAAAATGTAAATCATGTAAGTATACAATTCATATAATTTTTCGTACTATTCCAGTTAACGGTGTGTAATCTAATAAGCGATCATGGAGTATTAAGCAGTATGCAGCTGTATTTTCTGGAATTGATTTGCCGGTTTCAAATTCAATTTTTACGTCAATGGGTTCACTCTTTATTGATTCGTTTTGATTGCTAACATAAATTACAGCTATCGTAGTCTGCTTAAAATGTTCACATGTTATAAGTGGTTGTGGTTCTCTCATGTAATAGCTTTGTTGAAACTTGGCATACATTTCATATAGAACGGCGTAACGATTTTCGTCGAAATTTAAGTTCAGATCATCATATGGGTGCGAATCTGAATTTAGATGCACATTAATGTTTTTTAAATTACAGTGATGAAATTTGTTTCCTCTTTTTAACGCAAATAAAATGTAACGTGGTCTTTCTCTATTAGCACTAAGCTTTACTTAGCTTTACGTTCCAATTATGTTTTACTCCTCCCTGGAAAGTTGGGTTGAAATGACAATCCCAGCTTCGGAATGCTATGGGTAAGGATAGTCCATCCTCTATAGTTTTCATAATCTTTATCTTAGATGAATCCGAAATATTTAAATGCGGAATTCTCCAGGTTATATTTGTAATCGATAAATTCAATGTTTCGTTTTCATCAGTTGAATAAAATGTGTTGATATCGCTTGAGCTCCGAAGGAGAATAAGATCATTCTTACAATTCAGAATCACCTTCTTATAGTCGACAGCAAAACCAAGTAATATATGAAGGAGGCGTAAAAATTAAATGCATCCATTGACAAATCTTTACAATTATTCCATCCAGCCTTCCTCATCATATTGCTTTCAAAGTCATTTAAGGAAACATAATTCGATCAATTTCAATAACGTTTATTTCATAGCAGATTTTTGGAGCTGGAATATGTATCTTTCAATGAGATTCAATACCCTAACTGAAGATATGGTTGAGCGCATGACAAGTGGCTCTATTTCAAAGATGTCCCCGAATGATAAGAAGGATCCTAATCAATGCAGTTTGCAGCTGAAGGATGTATTACACACTCAAATGTTTTTCTCTAATTTCAAATAATTTTTAAAATCAAATAAAAAATAAATATAAAATGCAATTTATGTTCGTCTTTTATTTAAAAGTGGAATAGGAATCTTAAATTGTTTTATATTCGGCATGAGTTTTCAAGTTTGCAAATTCGAGTAAAGGAACATTGTTATTGTCGGGGAGGCATGGTTGGAACAAAATAACAAAGAAACTATGGGTACATACAAGAATATTTTTCCCGACCGCGGTTTATTCACATGTTTCAATGTTTACATGATATTGATGCATGCATAAATGATGTACATACAAATATATATATATACAACAATGCATGGTGACGAAATCATACTGCATCATACTGATGCTCAGCTGAGACATTTTATTATTGTTATGATCAATTTTATAAATCCAAACTATGATTGCATTGCGATTTTGATTTTATGTTTACATTGAATTGCGAATCAAAACTCTGCTTGCATTCCGATTTAGATTTTATGTTTACATTGAATTGCGATGGTTCATATTATTCGCCACATCACAATTTTTAACAACAACCATTTAAAAGTTATTCTGTGTGCATTTTAGTAAGTGCGATAAGTTTTAAATTTTTAATTTGTCTAAAAAATAAAATGGAATCGCACCAACATATCTGTGCAATAATAGCTTCAATACAAAATGGAGCTGTAAAGGTCATATGCAAAGTCATCTGAGCTGCATTGTGTGTTCAAAAAGTTCTTGTAATAAAAACGAATTTAAGAAACATCAAATGAATCATCCAGAGGTACATAACGTACCAATCCATCAGCAATAATCATACCCCAACCGATATTTGCTAGATGGGTACCAACTGCCTCAACCACAATATCCATAACCCAACCGATATCTGCTAGGTGGGTATCAATTGCCACAACAATGGACAAACCCCCAACAACTACCAACTCCCACATTAACAACAACATTACATACATTGGATGAAATCCCAGCAACAATATCCATACCACAATCAATATGTGCAAGGTGGGTATCAACTGCCTCAACTGCCATCTATCGTTAGAGATGTTGGAGAACAAGTTTTAAAGGAAGTTTATATTATTAAGAGTGCTTTCAAAAATAGAATTATAACATATGTATGTCGCAGTCAAAAAGACACACTTCTTCTAAGAGAATTTGTTAAAGACAAGAAAGTCCATATTATTCGACTGTTAGAAGACAGTTTAATATTTTTTTAATAATAACGTTATTTTAAAATTTAATATAGAGCTAATAACAGAATATATAAAAAATTCGATGAAATCGAAGATAAAGCAGAATTGATTGTTATTACTCATAGAGGCAGAATGGTTCTGTTGATGAGAGAACACTGCGTGGAGGAGATGGTACAAAAACAGTTGTATGACATAAATATTACAATGTCCGAATTCCAAGAAAGGGATTCTGGGTGGGCATTGTTAAAAATACTCTGGCTGGACATTAATATAAATGTGTCAAGCCATATTAGCAATAAGCCGTTAAGAGGTGATGAAGTACGGGATCACTGTCATCTGACAGGTAACTACAGGGGACCAGCACACAACGAGTGCAATTTGCAACATCGTGTGCATAATTTTATACCAATTTTTTCCATAACTTTTCTTCTTACGATTGTCACATTTTTCTTAAAGAATTAGCTAAAATTTCAAACTATAAAAGTGATTCCTTTAAACAAGGAGTTATACGCATCGCTTTCTCATATATCTCAAAAGGGGGAAAATAGCCATTTAGAATAGAGGTTTTTAGACTCACTAAGATTTATGGCTGAAAGTTTAAATACACTAGCTTGTAATCTTTCAGATGATGATTTTCATAATGTTAAGTCACAGTTCACAGACATAAATAAATGTATGCTCATGAAAGAAAATGAGTTTTCCTTATGAATATTTGCATTCTTTTGAGCGTTTAGATGACAAAGATCTTCCTCCTCAAGATGCATTTTGCAATACTCTCACTAACAAAAATTGTTCTGCAGTAGATTATGCTCATGCTAAACAGTAAACTTTCAATTACGGTACATAACGCAATTATATGGAATTACATTTAAAAACATGCGTCCTTTTGCTCACCGACTTTAGAAAAATTTGCAAAAAAAAAATTATAGCTTATATCCATGTCAGTATTATACTGCCCCTGGGCTGTCATGGGATGCCATGCGTAAATTTACTGGAGTCAAGTTGGAGCTCCTAACCGATATTGATATGTATAATTTTTGCAAAAGAGGTATTCGAGGAGGTCTCGTCCAATGTTCTAAGAGATATTCAGAAGCGAATAATTCATACATGAAAGGTTTTGACACTAGCAAACCTGTAGAGTCAATTATAGACCTTGATGCTAAAAATATTTATGGATGGGCCATATATCAAAGTCTACCTATAAATAATTTTAAATTTTGAAAAACTTTGTAGTAAGGAAAATATAGAAAAATTGCTGACCATTCATCAACTGGATTTATTTTTGAAGTTGATTTAGAATATCCTAACTACATGACCTGCACAACGACTTACCATTTTGTGCTGAAAACAAAACGGTAGGGGCATCCAAATGCAAAAAGTTATTTGCTGATTTCAGCTCAAAGCTGTTTTATCCCATTCATTATAGAGTTCTGAAGCAATGCTTGACAAATGGTTTAATTCTGAAAAAAGTTCACCGAATTCTCTCGTTTAATCAGGAACCATGGTTAAAAGTGTATATTGATGAAAATACTAAATAAAGAACGGAAGCAAAGAATAATTTTGAAAGAGATTTCTTTAAATTTCTTAACAATTCTGTCTATGGAAAAATCATAGAGAATGTGGACAAGTGGAAAGACGTACCCATAGTAACAAATTGGCAACGAACTAATAAAAATCTTCTAGGAGCCCAAGGTTGGATAGCAAAAACAAACTTCCATAGCATAGCACATTTTCCGAAGATATGGTAGCAATACAAATGAAAAAATGAATAAATGAATAAATGAATAAATGAATAAATGAATAAATGAATAAATGAATAAATGAATAAATGAATAAATGAATAAATGAATAAATGAATAAATGAATAAATGAATAAATGAATAAATGAATAAATGAATAAATGAATAAATGAATAAATGAATAAATGAATAAATGAATAAATGAATAAATGAATAAATGAATAAATGAATAAATGAATAAATGAATAAATGAATAAATGAATAAATGAATAAATGAATAAATGAATAAATGAATAAATGAATAAATGAATAAATGAATAAATGAATAAATGAATAAATGAATAAATGAATAAATGAATAAATGAATAAATGAATAAATGAATAAATGAATAAATGAATAAATGAATAAATGAATAAATGAATAAATGAATAAATGAATAAATGAATAAATGAATAAATGAATAAATGAATAAATGAATAAATGAATAAATGAATAAATGAATAAATGAATAAATGAATAAATGAATAAATGAATAAATGAATAAATGAATAAATGAATAAATGAATAAATGAATAAATGAATAAATGAATAAATGAATAAATGAATAAATGAATAAATGAATAAATGAATAAATGAATAAATGAATAAATGAATAAATGAATAAATGAATAAATGAATAAATGAATAAATGAATAAATGAATAAATGAATAAATGAATAAATGAATAAATGAATAAATGAATAAATGAATAAATGAATAAATGAATAAATGAATAAATGAATAAATGAATAAATGAATAAATGAATAAATGAATAAATGAATAAATGAATAAATGAATAAATGAATAAATGAATAAATGAATAAATGAATAAATGAATAAATGAATAAATGAATAAATGAATAAATGAATAAATGAATAAATGAATAAATGAATAAATGAATAAATGAATAAATGAATAAATGAATAAATGAATAAATGAATAAATGAATAAATGAATAAATGAATAAATGAATAAATGAATAAATGAATAAATGAATAAATGAATAAATGAATAAATGAATAAATGAATAAATGAATAAATGAATAAATGAATAAATGAATAAATGAATAAATGAATAAATGAATAAATGAATAAATGAATAAATGAATAAATGAATAAATGAATAAATGAATAAATGAATAAATGAATAAATGAATAAATGAATAAATGAATAAATGAATAAATGAATAAATGAATAAATGAATAAATGAATAAATGAATAAATGAATAAATGAATAAATGAATAAATGAATAAATGAATAAATGAATAAATGAATAAATGAATAAATGAATAAATGAATAAATGAATAAATGAATAAATGAATAAATGAATAAATGAATAAATGAATAAATGAATAAATGAATAAATGAATAAATGAATAAATGAATAAATGAATAAATGAATAAATGAATAAATGAATAAATGAATAAATGAATAAATGAATAAATGAATAAATGAATAAATGAATAAATGAATAAATGAATAAATGAATAAATGAATAAATGAATAAATGAATAAATGAATAAATGAATAAATGAATAAATGAATAAATGAATAAATGAATAAATGAATAAATGAATAAATGAATAAATGAATAAATGAATAAATGAATAAATGAATAAATGAATAAATGAATAAATGAATAAATGAATAAATGAATAAATGAATAAATGAATAAATGAATAAATGAATAAATGAATAAATGAATAAATGAATAAATGAATAAATGAATAAATGAATAAATGAATAAATGAATAAATGAATAAATGAATAAATGAATAAATGAATAAATGAATAAATGAATAAATGAATAAATGAATAAATGAATAAATGAATAAATGAATAAATGAATAAATGAATAAATGAATAAATGAATAAATGAATAAATGAATAAATGAATAAATGAATAAATGAATAAATGAATAAATGAATAAATGAATAAATGAATAAATGAATAAATGAATAAATGAATAAATGAATAAATGAATAAATGAATAAATGAATAAATGAATAAATGAATAAATGAATAAATGAATAAATGAATAAATGAATAAATGAATAAATGAATAAATGAATAAATGAATAAATGAATAAATGAATAAATGAATAAATGAATAAATGAATAAATGAATAAATGAATAAATGAATAAATGAATAAATGAATAAATGAATAAATGAATAAATGAATAAATGAATAAATGAATAAATGAATAAATGAATAAATGAATAAATGAATAAATGAATAAATGAATAAATGAATAAATGAATAAATGAATAAATGAATAAATGAATAAATGAATAAATGAATAAATGAATAAATGAATAAATGAATAAATGAATAAATGAATAAATGAATAAATGAATAAATGAATAAATGAATAAATGAATAAATGAATAAATGAATAAATGAATAAATGAATAAATGAATAAATGAATAAATGAATAAATGAATAAATGAATAAATGAATAAATGAATAAATGAATAAATGAATAAATGAATAAATGAATAAATGAATAAATGAATAAATGAATAAATGAATAAATGAATAAATGAATAAATGAATAAATGAATAAATGAATAAATGAATAAATGAATAAATGAATAAATGAATAAATGAATAAATGAATAAATGAATAAATGAATAAATGAATAAATGAATAAATGAATAAATGAATAAATGAATAAATGAATAAATGAATAAATGAATAAATGAATAAATGAATAAATGAATAAATGAATAAATGAATAAATGAATAAATGAATAAATGAATAAATGAATAAATGAATAAATGAATAAATGAATAAATGAATAAATGAATAAATGAATAAATGAATAAATGAATAAATGAATAAATGAATAAATGAATAAATGAATAAATGAATAAATGAATAAATGAATAAATGAATAAATGAATAAATGAATAAATGAATAAATGAATAAATGAATAAATGAATAAATGAATAAATGAATAAATGAATAAATGAATAAATGAATAAATGAATAAATGAATAATGAATAAATGAATAAATGAATAAATGAATAAATGAATAAATGAATAAATGAATAAATGAATAAATGAATAAATGAATAAATGAATAAATGAATAAATGAATAAATGAATAAATGAATAAATGAATAAATGAATAAATGAATAAATGAATAAATGAATAAATGAATAAATGAATAAATGAATAAATGAATAAATGAATAAATGAATAAATGAATAAATGAATAAATGAATAAATGAATAAATGAATAAATGAATAAATGAATAAATGAATAAATGAATAAATGAATAAATGAATAAATGAATAAATGAATAAATGAATAAATGAATAAATGAATAAATGAATAAATGAATAAATGAATAAATGAATAAATGAATAAATGAATAAATGAATAAATGAATAAATGAATAAATGAATAAATGAATAAATGAATAAATGAATAAATGAATAAATGAATAAATGAATAAATGAATAAATGAATAAATGAATAAATGAATAAATGAATAAATGAATAAATGAATAAATGAATAAATGAATAAATGAATAAATGAATAAATGAATAAATGAATAAATGAATAAATGAATAAATGAATAAATGAATAAATGAATAAATGAATAAATGAATAAATGAATAAATGAATAAATGAATAAATGAATAAATGAATAAATGAATAAATGAATAAATGAATAAATGAATAAATGAATAAATGAATAAATGAATAAATGAATAAATGAATAAATGAATAAATGAATAAATGAATAAATGAATAAATGAATAAATGAATAAATGAATAAATGAATAAATGAATAAATGAATAAATGAATAAATGAATAAATGAATAAATGAATAAATGAATAAATGAATAAATGAATAAATGAATAAATGAATAAATGAATAAATGAATAAATGAATAAATGAATAAATGAATAAATGAATAAATGAATAAATGAATAAATGAATAAATGAATAAATGAATAAATGAATAAATGAATAAATGAATAAATGAATAAATGAATAAATGAATAAATGAATAAATGAATAAATGAATAATGAATAAATGAATAAATGAATAAATGAATAAATGAATAAATGAATAAATGAATAAATGAATAAATGAATAAATGAATAAATGAATAAATGAATAAATGAATAAATGAATAAATGAATAAATGAATAAATGAATAAATGAATAAATGAATAAATGAATAAATGAATAAATGAATAAATGAATAAATGAATAAATGAATAAATGAATAAATGAATAAATGAATAAATGAATAAATGAATAAATGAATAAATGAATAAATGAATAAATGAATAAATGAATAAATGAATAAATGAATAAATGAATAAATGAATAAATGAATAAATGAATAAATGAATAAATGAATAAATGAATAAATGAATAAATGAATAAATGAATAAATGAATAAATGAATAAATGAATAAATGAATAAATGAATAAATGAATAAATGAATAAATGAATAAATGAATAAATGAATAAATGAATAAATGAATAAATGAATAAATGAATAAATGAATAAATGAATAAATGAATAAATGAATAAATGAATAAATGAATAAATGAATAAATGAATAAATGAATAAATGAATAAATGAATAAATGAATAAATGAATAAATGAATAAATGAATAAATGAATAAATGAATAAATGAATAAATGAATAAATGAATAAATGAATAAATGAATAAATGAATAAATGAATAAATGAATAAATGAATAAATGAATAAATGAATAAATGAATAAATGAATAAATGAATAAATGAATAAATGAATAATGAATAAATGAATAAATGAATAAATGAATAAATGAATAAATGAATAAATGAATAAATGAATAAATGAATAAATGAATAAATGAATAAATGAATAAATGAATAAATGAATAAATGAATAAATGAATAAATGAATAAATGAATAAATGAATAAATGAATAAATGAATAAATGAATAAATGAATAAATGAATAAATGAATAAATGAATAAATGAATAAATGAATAAATGAATAAATGAATAAATGAATAAATGAATAAATGAATAAATGAATAAATGAATAAATGAATAAATGAATAAATGAATAAATGAATAAATGAATAAATGAATAAATGAATAAATGAATAAATGAATAAATGAATAAATGAATAAATGAATAAATGAATAAATGAATAAATGAATAAATGAATAAATGAATAAATGAATAAATGAATAAATGAATAAATGAATAAATGAATAAATGAATAAATGAATAAATGAATAAATGAATAAATGAATAAATGAATAAATGAATAAATGAATAAATGAATAAATGAATAAATGAATAAATGAATAAATGAATAAATGAATAAATGAATAAATGAATAAATGAATAAATGAATAAATGAATAAATGAATAAATGAATAAATGAATAAATGAATAAATGAATAAATGAATAAATGAATAAATGAATAAATGAATAAATGAATAAATGAATAAATGAATAAATGAATAAATGAATAAATGAATAAATGAATAAATGAATAAATGAATAAATGAATAAATGAATAAATGAATAAATGAATAAATGAATAAATGAATAAATGAATAAATGAATAAATGAATAAATGAATAAATGAATAAATGAATAAATGAATAAATGAATAAATGAATAAATGAATAAATGAATAAATGAATAAATGAATAAATGAATAAATGAATAAATGAATAAATGAATAAATGAATAAATGAATAAATGAATAAATGAATAAATGAATAAATGAATAAATGAATAAATGAATAAATGAATAAATGAATAAATGAATAAATGAATAAATGAATAAATGAATAAATGAATAAATGAATAAATGAATAAATGAATAAATGAATAAATGAATAAATGAATAAATGAATAAATGAATAAATGAATAAATGAATAAATGAATAAATGAATAAATGAATAAATGAATAAATGAATAAATGAATAAATGAATAAATGAATAAATGAATAAATGAATAAATGAATAAATGAATAAATGAATAAATGAATAAATGAATAAATGAATAAATGAATAAATGAATAAATGAATAAATGAATAAATGAATAAATGAATAAATGAATAAATGAATAAATGAATAAATGAATAAATGAATAAATGAATAAATGAATAAATGAATAAATGAATAAATGAATAAATGAATAAATGAATAAATGAATAAATGAATAAATGAATAAATGAATAAATGAATAAATGAATAAATGAATAAATGAATAAATGAATAAATGAATAAATGAATAAATGAATAAATGAATAAATGAATAAATGAATAAATGAATAAATGAATAAATGAATAAATGAATAAATGAATAAATGAATAAATGAATAAATGAATAAATGAATAAATGAATAAATGAATAAATGAATAAATGAATAAATGAATAAATGAATAAATGAATAAATGAATAAATGAATAAATGAATAAATGAATAAATGAATAAATGAATAAATGAATAAATGAATAAATGAATAAATGAATAAATGAATAAATGAATAAATGAATAAATGAATAAATGAATAAATGAATAAATGAATAAATGAATAAATGAATAAATGAATAAATGAATAAATGAATAAATGAATAAATGAATAAATGAATAAATGAATAAATGAATAAATGAATAAATGAATAAATGAATAAATGAATAAATGAATAAATGAATAAATGAATAAATGAATAAATGAATAAATGAATAAATGAATAAATGAATAAATGAATAAATGAATAAATGAATAAATGAATAAATGAATAAATGAATAAATGAATAAATGAATAAATGAATAAATGAATAAATGAATAAATGAATAAATGAATAAATGAATAAATGAATAAATGAATAAATGAATAAATGAATAAATGAATAAATGAATAAATGAATAAATGAATAAATGAATAAATGAATAAATGAATAAATGAATAAATGAATAAATGAATAAATGAATAAATGAATAAATGAATAAATGAATAAATGAATAAATGAATAAATGAATAAATGAATAAATGAATGAATGAATAAATGAATAAATGAATAAATTAAAAAATTAATAAATGAATAAATGAATAAATGAATAAATGAATAAATGAATAAATGAATAAATGAATACATGAATAAATGAATAAATGAATAAATGAATAAATGAATAAATGAATAAATGAATAAATGAATAAATGAATAAATGAATAAATGAATAAATGAATAAATGAATAAATGAATAAATGAATAAATGAATAAATGAATAAATGAATAAATGAATAAATGAATAAATGAATAAATGAATAAATGAATAAATGAATAAATGAATAAATGAATAAATGAATAAATGAATAAATGAATAAATGAATAAATGAATAAATGAATAAATGAATAAATGAATAAATGAATAAATGAATAAATGAATAAATGAATAAATGAATAAATGAATAAATGAATAAATGAATAAATGAATAAATGAATAAATGAATAAATGAATAAATGAATAAATGAATAAATGAATAAATGAATAAATGAATAAATGAATAAATGAATAAATGAATAAATGAATAAATGAATAAATGAATAAATGAATAAATGAATAAATGAATAAATGAATAAATGAATAAATGAATAAATGAATAAATGAATAAATGAATAAATGAATAAATGAATAAATGAATAAATGAATAAATGAATAAATGAATAAATGAATAAATGAATAAATGAATAAATGAATAAATGAATAAATGAATAAATGAATAAATGAATAAATGAATAAATGAATAAATGAATAAATGAATAAATGAATAAATGAATAAATGAATAAATGAATAAATGAATAAATGAATAAATGAATAAATGAATAAATGAATAAATGAATAAATGAATAAATGAATAAATGAATAAATGAATAAATGAATAAATGAATAAATGAATAAATGAATAAATGAATAAATGAATAAATGAATAAATGAATAAATGAATAAATGAATAAATGAATAAATGAATAAATGAATAAATGAATAAATGAATAAATGAATAAATGAATAAATGAATAAATGAATAAATGAATAAATGAATAAATGAATAAATGAATAAATGAATATCAAGTACATCTGTACTCAACAGAATTCGTTGAGTGAAATGGAAGATATAGGAGAAGAGAGTTTCTAACAGCCATTACCCGATTGGGAAATCTAGTACGATTTCAAATCTCATACTAATTTGATATCGATTTAGGCTTGATTAAATCGTTAGAGTGAAAAAAAATAAAACCAAATTTTAAAACTTGAATAACTTTGGTGGTTAGTGAGTCAATTTGACGCAATATGGCTTAAATGAAAGCTTGAAACATCGGCTATCTAATAATGTGTATAATGATTTAGTCTTACATGGACGCCATTTTCTGAAAATTGAGTTTTATTGCAAAAACCATAACAAAAAATGGATTTTTTGAAATATAGCTAGGACCGAACTAAATATATAAGAACATAATAGTACCGTTAGAAAGATCTTGGAATTACCTTTCAAATGACGTACATTTCGACGAGATTGAGACAGTACTTTTCGAGATATAGAGTGAGACATTTTCAGCTTAAAAGTCCCGCCCACTAAAAACGGGGCGTGGCCGACAAAAAATTTTTACACTGTTCAATTCAGCGCACAAAGCTTTATCGACTGACAAAGTTTCAGTGATTTTTAGCGAGAGTCACTACGCTTAATTTATGCCCAAAATACATCATTTACAAATGGAAAAAAATTATTGGCTCGAAACGAATTAAAGTTTAAGTCAATCGAGCAAGAGCAATAGTCTATTTTTATTTCATTTATTGAAGTAAGTTTAGTACTTTATCTGAAACGGCTTTTAAAATAGCCAACAGTCCTTTCAGTAATTTTTCGTGCTGCGTTGTGTACTTTGTTGAATTTATGTTTACTAGAGTTGTATTCCGGGTTCCTTTAAGGTGTTATTATGTATGGCTCCAAACCGTAACCTTCGTCTGCCAATGGTCACGTTCATATATTACAGCATAATGATTACAGGCGTAACTTGATGTCCAAATAAAAGAGTCGTGACACGACCCAGGTCTAGAGCTGTCAACGGTCCGTATTTTCATGTGGTAGTCACAAATCTAAATAAGAAAACCATTATCAAGAGCCAACAATTTCGGTCGCGTTCATAAATTGCAGCATAATGATTACTAGCGTAACTTGATGTACATATAAAAGAGTCGTGACACGAACGATGTCTAGAGCTGTCAACGACCCGTATATTCATTTGGTAGTCGCAAATCTAAATAAGAAAACCATTCAATTCAAGAAATTCATTCAATCAAAATATTATAATCTATTGGAATATTTTACTTACAATCATAACATTTAAACTAAAATATCGCCCTTACGGTTATAAAAAAGTGGTGCTTCTACGAGGTTTAATTAGACAACGACCCAAGGATTATTTTTAGATATAAACATTAGAAATCGGGAAATCGGATATATTTTAAAAGATTTTTCCTTCAAAAGCCTATAACGAAATGTATACATATTTTAAAAGGTTGAAGGGTTCCCCGTTTTTGCAGGGTAACCTATGCCTTCACGAAATTGCACCCTTTGATGATAGGATACATTTAGTCAAAAAAATCCGATATTTTAGATCCATTTTCGCCTCATTACCTTCTGAAAAGTAGGTACGCAGATAAAAAGGTGAGTAAATTTAATTGGACGTATTTACATAAAACTCCAACTGCAAGAAATCTCAAAGCTACTGGCAATTGAATTTGGACTGGAATTGAGCTGCTGCTACAGTGGGTGCATTTGTATTAAGAATCATTGAAAATGCTTCTTTATTTAATCGGTAATAAGCTGCAAAGCTTTAATATTCATATTTTATTATGTAAACTAAAAAATACATACTTTTTGCCTTTCCTCGAGTTAGGAATATACACTGGATTTGAATAATCACTCAACAGCCGCCTTTGGACACACTCTTCTAAAACTTCTTTTCTTCTTCATTTCAGGAGGATTAAGAAAAACGCGAGTGGCATGCTTTATTCTTCTTCAAAATTTTATTAGTTTTTATTTTGTTTATCTTCCCGTAAATCTGCAAACCACGACTTTGCAGACAAGTCATATATTTTTATTATTCGAGCAGAAGTTCGAAAAACGAGTACTCACGTGAGTTACGGGACACCTCGCTATTCATCTCGTATGCCTTTACATATTTTGCAGGCTCTATTTTGCTTGTCTTCGTGTGATTTTAAATGTGTTAATAGACTAGCTGTCGGCGCAGATCGCATATTAGTTTTAAGTCTAGTAGAGTAGAGATACGGTTTGTATATAAATGACACATATTTTGATTGAATATTTTGACAGGTTGTTTGACGAGGGTCAGGTCGGGGTGGTCAGGTGTTCAGCCAGGTGTTCATCCAGATGGTTGTAGGGGTGGGAGGTTAGTTGACGGTTAGACTGCATTGTCTGTAAAGGTGATTGGGGTTTTTCGCTAGGGGTTGATGATCAACAGTTAGATTCCTTTGTATGTAAGAGAGTTTTACTAGTTGTTCGTGTGTACTCATTGGGTGGGCAGTAGAAATGAGAGCGAAAGGTTACGTCTGTCCCTTAATGTTTGTGTGTCCTTTCGCTTTCGTCTCATGACGCCGATCAAAACAATCTGTGTTTATCCGCTTCACCACCTTTCAAAAGGTAGGCAATGTAATGGTAGGCAATTTGTAGCGACAAGTGTTTTTTAAGGACGATTGTTTTTGTTATGGCGGAGAGAGTTGTGAGCGTCAGAATTCTGTGTCTGCCATTGTATGCTAAAGACAGTGTCCGTTTTTGGTGTCATGTAGATCAGATTGGTTTAAGGCGACATGCCATAAATTGAAAATAACAATATTCGTGTATATGTTGTTGTTATTTATTTTAGGTCATCCTTTTTTAAGGACGTCGTATGGTGAAGATAAAAAATAGAAAATAATATTTTTCACGAAAAAATTGTGTATTATTTTCATTTATAGGTAAAAATATAAAGGGGGTGAAGGATGTATGAGTAAAAATTGAAATGCACAAAACAGTTTTTTTGATATATAACCAAGAGAAAATTAATATCACCAACTCAGTTCTTGTAGCGACACATCATTATTCTTTTTTTAATTAAATTAAAAGTAAAATAAAAAATGGCATTCCAAAATAATATTCACTTAATGTCTAAAACTGAAAAGAAAAATCAAATTTTGGATGAAAGCCTAAATGTCTGCAATACCACATTTACTATTATATCAAACGACGGGAGTAGACACGAATGTGAACAGGCTTATGAGGATAATTTAAATATCTCATTTGATTGTGATTTAACAATCACATCGGAGCAACTACGTGGAGCAGAGGCAGTGATGGCAGCTATAGGGAATGATGAAGATGCTTTTGAGGACATCGTAATCGAATGTGGTCAAAGAATTGTGCCATACAATTTACAAGATTGGACTGACATTACAGCTACATCCAACTCTGGTCAGGATGAGGAAGATGAAGTGGAAGATTTTGGCGCTTTAACGTTAAGGAAGTTGAACATAGCCATAACTTTGTCTGATATCGAAACTATTTGAAGAGTGTACCCAATATACACGTGGAAGAGGTGGTCATCGGCGAAACACAAGATGTCATCAATTTGGAAAGCCAAGAGGAAGAGGTGGTCATCGGCGAAACACAAGATGTCATCAATTTGGAAAGCCAAGAGGAAGAGGTGGTCATCGATGAGACACAAGAGGAAGATGTGTTCGTTGAGGAAACTCAAGAATACTATTTACCACCAGCACAACCACGTCCCGAATTTTATAATCGGTCACCACGATCCACATCTCCTTGTGTGGAAATAATCGATGAGGCTAATGAGGAGAAGTGTATGCTGCTTTTCGATTTATGTGAAGATGAATCGATAAGCATAATACCTTTCGATAACTGTGGAAGAAGAGGACCAATGAAGAGGCAGCGAAAAGATGTGCTCAAAACCCCAACAAAACGAACTAGACGTTCATAATTATTTTTTATAATTTTAAATTAAATACTGTAAATATTATTTTTAGTTTAATAACAATAATTTAAAAAATAAATTAAATATAAAATATTTATATATTTAAATTAAATATTTTTTTTAATATTATATTCAAATTTCAATTTCCCCTTTTCAGCTTACAACAAAAATAAAAAATCAAATCAAAATACATAAGTTTTCTTTTTATTTCAAGAATGGAGGGGGATTTTTATTTTCTGCTTACAATAACATCAAAATAAAATACCAATCAATATAAAGTATATACTTTTTCTTTTATTACAAATTAGAGGAGGGTTTTTCTTTTTTCAGCAATAAATATAACTTTTCTCTTTTACTCTTGTTGTCTCTTTATGTAAAATGTGAAATACGTCATATATTTACAAATGCTGACCCCTACTTTGCATGCAATATACATCTCGCTCATTCAACGAAAAATTGTTTCATTCATAATCAGAATCTGGTATAAATATCAGTAAGTAATACAATAAATTCACAGTTGAAAAATAAAGTTGTAGAGATGTCATCAAATACAGAATTAATAACCACGTTTAACTTCCTAAATTTCAAAAAAATCCTTAGTATAAAGGATATGAAACTAAATACAGAATATGTAATTAGTGCAGCATACCGGACGTCAACCAAGTATGGGGACAAACATGTCTTGAAATTGGACGACTGCATTTTGTATCTACCGAGCAGATTCAACTCTCTTGGAGACGATGTGGTGCAACGATTAAATGATGGAGCCTTTTCAATAACCAAATCATCCTTGCGTGATAGTCAAGATAACCTATATAGATTAGAGCTAAAACAAATTCTACCTACTGAAGTATTTTATTCACCTTATTTAGTATAGATTATAAAAAAACAAACTTCAAATAAATAAACTCAATCGTTTGACTGAAATAAAATTCCATGTGTTTTTGTTTTTAATTTTACTATTTATTTATTAATATGTTATTTCATCTAATATAAAGTCTTCTATTTGATAATAATTTTTCTCTACAAAAACAAATATTTTATATATATTATTAATGGCGCACTTAAAACTAACATCAGAATGGAGCGGACAAGAAGTAAAGTAATTGGGTATTGTTTTAAAACTTGTTTTGTTTTCCAGATTTATTATGTTGGTTTTAGAAAGTCTTTCTTAGCCTTTCCAAAAACAAAAATGTACTTATATTTATTTAGGGGTGAAAGTATAGCACCTACATCACAATAGTCTATTGAGCCTTCTGACCAATCCAATCCATTCACAAATTTTTTGCAGTAATTGTTTTTTCTCCGTCCCTCTCTGGTTAGTTCTCTGACATCGAAAGGTGGTTTGAAAAGGAAATAGTTGGGGACAACCGATGTTCCACACATGTATGACATCTCTTTCATATATATACTGTTTTCATTGCCATGACAGTATTGAAAATCCAAAAAGGCAACGGAAGATCTATTTATTTGAAACATTTTACAACCGAGTTTGGTGACCAACTAAAATAACTATTATTTTTGTGAACCCTTTATATACAGTTTTTATTTTCATAAAATCGACAGTGTTAATTTACTCTTTCAACTCAAATGGAGCACGCAAATAAAAAGGAAGAAAAAAAATTTCAAAATCATGACGTCGTTTTTGAATTTGAATATTTTGTTAATTTAAATTTAAAAGTTAAATGCGGATTTTCAACATCATCAAAATTTGAGCCAATGATATGGTTTCAAAATAAGAAGAAGCACTATGTGGGCCTAACTCGTGATATGTGGGTTCATTTGATGACGTATAAGGACTACATCCAAGTGCGATTGGATCAATATGAATTTTTTGATTCATTTAATTTGCTTAACGATCCTCCGAAAGAAGGCATCAAATATGAATTTCGACAAAAGGATGGTAGAAGTCTCCTAATACTAAGACAAAACGATAACAAACTCAAAATTGACTGTGAAACATGGCATGCAATAACTCGAATTGGAATATTTTTAACTACATTCGTTTGCTGGAACAACATATTGCAAAAACAAATTGCATATTTTTATTATAATTTTTATATACCTACATGTGCCGATCTGAAGAAAACATATATACAAATTTCTGATATTAAAGGATTCTATGAAAAGGATGTTGAAATTGATTTAACCCGTCTATGTTTCGAGTTTGGTAAAAAAATGGTTAATACAATAAAACAAGATGTAAAAATTTATAAATTACTTTCAAGAATGGAAAATAAATGAAATATGAATAAAAGGAAAATTAAGTGCTTTATTTTTTATTTATTTAAATTGGATTAAAAATTTTAAACAAAGGTGTCCGCGATTGACTGAGTTAAATTTCTTACGTCTCTTATAATTGTAGGTTATATTATTTCCTAAATATTCTATTATTTCCAATGGTGGTTGTAAATTACCAAAGCTATCGAAATATTCAATAAAATCTTTATTTTTATAGTATGCTACCCAATGCGTACCGGCTCCTTTATGTGAGTCTAAATTAACTATACCACATTCTCTATAACGAGGTTTTTTGGTAGTTTATCTCTCATATAAACATAATATGTTTTTTGCCGAATGTTTTTAAATCAATATTACTTAGAGGTACATTGGGTAGATGTTTTATCCACTATGATCCCCAGTCCTTTCTTATATGGTTTAAGGTAAAGCCCTTTACCCATTGCTATAGTCTCCATGCTTTTATTATGTCGAACATTTTCTTCCAGCTGTTGTTTGGCTTTTTTTGCAGTGTTTAACGCATTTGCAATAGAAGCCCCTCCAGAGGCAATGGCTCCCATAGCTCCAAGTCCTGATAGAATTGATATTAGAGGAAGAAACCCACCAATTTTTGGTACTCTTATAACCCTCGGAATAACAATCTGTGATTTCTTTCCTTTGAATGAGTTGTGAATAACCTTTCGTGCAGTTTTTATAGCTGTATTAATATCTTGCGGTTTTTGCTTCTTTAGAATGGTGATGGCATTTTTTACAGCACTTGAAAATATTTTTTTTCCACATATTTTTTTCTTCCCCATACCTAAACCGAATTTTACTTTAGCTTTCATGGCGTTGGTGACTAAATATGCGCTTATTTTTTCTCCTAAGGTACTGTCTTTAGCTTTAACACGTTCCCACGCTCTCTCGGTTAGCTCTCTATCAGCTCGATGTCGATGATTTAAGTCGTTACTTTGTGTATATGCTATATCATGAGTTCTACAAGCAGCATCAAGGGCATTTATTCCCTTATCACCCCTTTCCAATCGTTTCTCTAACTTTGTTCCTGGTCCACAAAATTGGTAACCAGGTAAATGAAGCTCAATTGGTAATGAATTAATTAAATTATTCATCAACCCTCTCCCGCGAACGTTTCTTTTACAATTAATTTTATTATTCGAATAAACAATCATTTTATATAATTTCTGAAATGAAAAAAAAAAACAACATAAATTTGAATGAAATAACCAACTTGTAATCAGTTGTTAAAATGCGTTTAGTTAAACAGGATACAAATATTAATGTGCGAAATTTAGATTTCACACAAAATAATTCTAATCAAACGAGACATAGCTCCTTATTACCGAACTCTATAAGAGCATTGATATTGGGACCTTCTAATTGTGGAAAAACAAATGTCTTGCTGAGTCTAATTGAAAGCCCTAATGGATTGAAATTTGAAAATATATATTTATATTCAAAGTCCTTGTATCAACCGAAATATGAGTATCTAAAGAAACTTATAACACCTATAAAGGGTATGGGATATTACACTTTTACGGATAATGTTGATGTCATACCACCGGACGAAGCAAAATCAAATTCTCTAATGATATTTGACGATGTTGCTTGTGAAAAACAAAACAATATTCGAAGTAATTTTTCTATGGGTATACATAAAAATGTCGATTGTTTTTATTTGAATCAAACATATACCCGAATTCCTAAACATTTAATTCGAGATAATTCCAATGTAATTATAATGTTCAAACATGACGAAATGAATATGAAGCACATCTATAATGATCATGTTGGTTCCGATATGAAGTTTAATAAATTTATGGAAATTTGTCGGGAATGTTGGAAAGATAAATATGGATTTTTAATTATAAGCACAGACGATGATATTACATGTGGACGCTATAGAAAAGGGTTTGATGTATTCGTATATATTTAGTAATAAATATTCTTTTGATTACAACAGACGTCAATATAAAACGAACAGCAGTCGATATAAAAGACCAGCTATCAACATAAAACAAACAGCTATCAGTATAATAGGATCTGCTATCAGTCTAATAGGAACTGCTACCAGTATAATAGGAACTGCTACCAGTATAATAGGAACTGCTACCAGTCCGATAGGAACTGCTACCAGTTTAATAGGAACTGCTACCAGTCCGATAGGAAGTGCTACCAGTCTAATAGAAACTGCTACCAGTCCGATAGGAACTGCTACCAGTATAATAGGAACTGCTACCAGTCCGATAGGAAGTGCTACCAGTCTAATAGAAACTGCTACCAGTCCGATAGGAACTGCTACCAGTCTAATAGAAACTGCTATCAGTCAAAAAACTAGCATATATCTGTTTAAAACAGACTGCACACCAGTTAAAAACAACTGCCCACCAGTTTAAAATACCTGTCTACCACTTTAAAACGAACAGCTAGCAGTTTGCAACAAACTGATTATTGGTTGAAACATTGACACACATTAACAATGGATGAAAAAATATTAAAGGAACTAATAAAGTCGCGAAAATTTTTAAAACAAAAATTTCAGAGTATCAAATTGGGAGAAAATGAAATAGCGAATAAGTTGGAAGGCACATTTAAACCTCTAACAGAACCACTAAATAAATTCATTAAAATATCTCATGAAAATATTAAAAGACCTCCACCTGAAAATCATGATATAAAATTTGAAACCGGTACACCAAATAAAATGTATAAAAAGGAAAACAGATTTTCTAGTAAAATCTATAAAGATGAGTCTGATAGCTTGAGTGAAGAGGAAGAAGAAGTAAAGGAGGATAAGTTTTTTTCGCAATCAGAGGAGGAAGACACAATTGACTTATCTTCTTTAAATAGAGATGGAAAACTTGATACCATATATGGACCGCATAAAGAGAATGATGTTTGGAAATTCGGTAACAGCAGTATACATCTAAGTGCTGACAAAATTATTATTGGAAATCAATCTTGGGCTAATACGCATGGGCTATATGAATTGTTTTTTTATAAAAATCTTAAGAGTTATGATTCATATGAGCTGGATATATACAAAAAGATTTTAATTAATACAAATGCACATCGAAGAAAACATGACCCCAATGAACAAATTAAAGGAAGCAAAGGTTTTAAATATACAAAAATAATAAAAAGGTTATTTCAATCTACTCACACAGGTAAAGGCAGGTATATACTGGGACGATCCCAACGAATTGGTGGAAAGATTAAAGCTTCTCATAGCATCACAAAATGCTGGCCATACTAATCAAAATAAAAAAATAGTATCTATAATTGAAGAATTAAAGGAATCAGATATAATATACTGACGATGAAGAAACTCAATTAATCATAAGATGAGTGTTGACAAGTTCGGTCACTTTTCAAATTCTGATATATTGAGGAGAAATGTTCCGAAAATATTGGGAATTGGTCTTGACGATCATAACAACCTCGATCTCCGAAATAAGAAAATCAAAAATTTGGGTCCGCCGTCAGAAGTGGGAGACGCTGTCAACAAATTTTATCTACAAACACAAATCAACCGTTCACGAGAAATATTAAACGCAGAAATTATTGATAATAAAAAATATACTACAGTTGAAGGATAAACTTGATGAAGTTTATAATAATATTTCTGTATCTGTACCATCAACCAATTGTAAAAAATAATAAGATATTAATATAATAAAAAACAATGGAGAAAAGAAAAATTGTAAATGAACTGCATACTCAAGCCCGCAAAAAGTTCCCACGACGAACAGTTATTATGAAAGGAATTGACGATTCATGGCAAGCTGATTTAGTTGAAATGGGGAATTAATCAAAATTTAATAAAGGATTCAAATATCTATTAACAGTTATAGACAACTTTTCAAAATATGCGTGGGTAGAACACACTAAAACTAAAAATGCTTCCGATGTTTCCGCTGCATTCCAAAGAATATTGAATTTGGGTCGAATACCAAAAAATTTACAAACTGACGATGGAAAGGAGTTTTTTAATAAAGATTTTAAACGATTAATGAATAAGTATAAAATTAATCACTATTCTACATATAGTACAATGAAGGCGTCAATTGTTGAGCGTTTCAACCGTACCTTAAAATCTATCCTGTTTCGTGAATTTTCATTTAAGGGAACCTATCAGTGGATCAAGATATATAAGGATTTAGTAGATACATACAATAATAAAGAACATAGAACAATAAAAATGGCCCCCATTAATGTAAACCCTGAGAATGAGAAAATGTTATTAAACACTGTATACAACCACTTGAAAATATTTAAACCGTCAAATTTTCATGTGGGGGATATTTGAAAAAGGATATACACCAAACTTTAGTACAGAGATTCTTAGAAATAAATCTGTTCAAATTACAAATCCAGTTACATATACATTGGAAGACTATCAAGGAAATCCGATTAAAGGAGGTTTCTATAAGGAAGAGATTATACACACACGCTTTCCTAATGCGTACCTCGTTGAGAAAGTTTTAAAAACGAAGGCAGATAAAGTATATGTTAAATGGTTGGGGTTCTCCAATCAACACAACTCCTGGATAAATAAAAATGAAATACTTTAAGCAAAATTATATCACTCAATTATATATTTTGTTTGTCATTAGTTAAATAGCATTCATAATGTCAATAACATTAGCATTAAGCGGAAGATCGCCGGTTTTAACAGCCAATTATTTTCCACCAATCCAACTTCCAGACGAGTATGAATGTTCTCTAATAGATTTTCATTCTTGCAACTCCATTCCAAACGTTGACTATGACAACAATTTATTTCATATCGGTGACATGACAATCGAAATACCAGTCGGATCTTACCAGTTGGAAGATATTGTATCCTATATAAAATCAGTATATGGAAAACATAATGGAGAAAAAACTTTAGATATCGCAGCTAACAATAATACGTTACAAATTGAAATATATTCTTCACACGATGTTATTTATTTTAATCGAGATCGTTCTCTAAAGAACATTGTTTGGATTTGATGACCGAATTTTGTTATCGAAAGAAAGTCATAAATCGTATCTACCTATTAACATTTTGAAAGTGAACGCCGTACAAATATAATATAATTACAGGAGCATATTTAAACAATTTACCAGTACATACTATACACGAGTTTGCTATAAACGTGTCACCAGGATATAAAATGGATGAAATACCTAAAAACCTAATTTATTTACCAGTAAACGTCAAAGAAATCAGTTCACTTAAAGTTTGGATTGTGGATCAAGAAGAACGTTTAATAAATTTTCGCGGAGAAGAAATTACACTTCGATTGCATCTCAGACCAAAATCAAAATGATTATTTATAATAAATACGGGAATAAAAGAAAAGATATACACATTCCTTTCCAATCAGTCAAACCTAAAAGACTACCATTGACAAAAGAAAATAAAATTTTTTTAAAATCTTTAAAATTTCGATTAAAAAATTATGTCTGAAATACTTAATGTTGGTGAAAAGCCACTCACAGACGAGAAAATAATAAAAAAAGACTATCATACATATGTACCATATATACAATCTTTTAAAAATAACGATGAGATAAGAATAACAATTCAAAATCAGGACTTGTATGTATTACCCAGTGAAAGCTACATTTTCATAGAAGGCTGTGTTACACTGGTAGGGGGTGCGAAAACATCTAATGCTCGATTGCGAAACAACTGTGTGGCATACATGTTTGATGAAATTCGATATGCAATTAATGGCGTTGAAATCGATCGAACTCGCTATTTAGGATTATCTAGCACCATAAAGAATTATGCTTCTCTGAACGACTTTGAAAGTAATATGATGAAAAATGCTGGATGGAATAACGGTAACGATCTAACAATGGGGGTGTTCAACTTTTATGTTCCACTTAAGATGTTATTGGGGTTTGCCGAAGATTACACTAAAGTTATATTGAATAGCAAACACGACCTCATAATGCTACGTAGCTCAAGTGACAACAACGTATGTTATTCCACAGATGTAGCTGAAGTTTTAAATTTAACAATAACAAATATAACATGGCGAATTCCACACATACACCTTTCTGATACATCGAAAATGAAAACCATAAAAGATGGAACGTCTTTACCACTCGCGTTCCGTAGCTGGGATTGTCATTTTAATCCAACATTTTATGGTGCAACAAAGTGTAATTGGAATGTAAAGCTGTCTGTAAACAGAGAAAGGCCACGTTTCATTTTGTTTGCGTTCTCAAAAGATACAAAATTTTCACACTGTAATTTGACAAACATGAAAGTCCACCTAAATTCAGAAACATATCCATACGATGATTTAAACTTGAAATTTGATGATAACCGATATGCTGTTCTATATGATATGTACGCTAAATTTCAACAAAGTTATTATATGCGTAAACCACAACCAAAATAAAAACACAAATTTACAATTATATTTGAAACTTAATAACAAGTCTTTTTATTTTTAACTATAAATAGGTAACGAATATATTAATTAACAAGGAAAATACAAATCTAAATAAATATATATATATATATATATATCAGATCAATATTTTCAATATAATTGTCTGATGGACTTTCTATTTCATAATGTCCCCAAGCATATGTATTTATACCGTCGGACTTAATTTTTCTTTTGTCGTCATCGTAGCTTAAAGTTATTTTATTGATTTGATTAGTATAAATTATATGCTTTTTAGATCTAAATGTGATCATATTATCACAATATTTTTTCTTATTTAATAAGCAGTCTCGGTAGGTGTCTATTGTATATTTATTAAGGACAGACTTTTTAACGCCCTTAGATTTTTTTATGAGGGCTCCGTCTTGTACACTTATAGCATACATTTTCGGTCTCAAACCTACAAATTCTGTCATAATTTTTCCACAATTTTCATCCTTCATCATTCCTAATACCTTTTTATTTAGTAGCGGTATATTGAAAGGATTATCTGAAGGATACTCTGAGGTATCAAACCTATCCTGAATATCCTGTAATGTCAGTTCTTTATAAAATCTCTACCTATAAAGGAATATATGAATGAATCTGTATCCATATAATTTAAATAAAAATCTTCCTGGAACTTCTTCTTCATGAATTCGTAATGGAAATCATACATTAACCATTTGGAAAGTTCCAAGACAGAGAACCCTAAATAAATCGGTTTGTCGTATAAAGTCTTTACACGACTCAACTGAATGGCAACCATGTCATCAGAGAACTGTGTCAAACTATGGAAATTCGGTTTCGCTATCCATGCCTGTGCACCCCATCTATTCCTATCTGTTCTCTCCCAATATTTAACAATTTTGACATCTTTTCTTTTGTCAACATTTTCCATGGTTTTCCCGTAAACTGAATTATTCAATAGCTTGAAAAAGTCTTTTTCGAAATCATTCTTCGCCATGGTTCTATGATAATTGTTTTTTTTTCGATGTATGGTTTTAACCAAGCTTCCTGTTTAAAAGAAAGGATACGGTTAACCTTTTCTAAAATCAACCCATTCGCTAAACATTGTTTGAGAACTCGAGAGTGTATTGGATACGATTGTTTTGTCGAAAAATCTGTTATTAATTTCTTACACTTTGATCCCCCAACCTTCTTGTTTTCAGCACAGAACGGTAAGTCGTTATGCGCTTTGTGTAAACAAGTTGGATATGAAATATCCGCATCAATAAAGTACGCTCTGTCTCCATCGTCAGCTAATTTCATGATTTCTTCTTTGCGACTAAGTTTTTCAAACTCTGCTCCTTCGACCCATTTAAAATAATTTTTAGGTAGATATTGTGACATTGCCCACCCATACAAATTATTCGCATCAAGATACATGAGATATTCATGTAGTTATTATTTGCTTTTGTATGTCGTTTGGAGCATTGGACAATGCCACCTCGAATCCCATTCTTACAGAAATTGTACATGTCAATGTCTGTTAAAAGTTCCAATTCTACCTTTGTATGTTTTAACATAGCATCCCACGATAGACCTGGTGCGGTATAATAATGACTAGAGTCTAAATTATGAATTTTCTTACAAACCGCTCTAAAATTTTCAAAAACGTCAGTCAATATTAAGACGTCGGCCTTCAGATACAATTCCATGTAATCTTTCAGATTCTGACATCCAAATCTTGACCACACATCTTGAGCATGTTTATAGTCTTGCACCGAACATTCTTTGTTTATCAAATGGTTAAAAAAATCATTTCTAGGTGGAAGTTTATTTTCCGAAAGTTTAAAATAACTAGATATATATTCATAGGGGAAGGTACCTTTCTTATTCATAAGTTTAAAATCAATATCATTGGGAAATTGTTTTCGAACACTATGAAAATCTTGTTCGGGTAAGTTTTTAGCCAACGTATCTAAACTAGCTGCCATGAATCTAAATGAGTCTAAAAACCTCAATTCTAATCTATTTTTCCCACCCATTTTAATGAAATGGGAAAGTGAAACATACAATTCCTTATTCAAAGGAATTACTTTGGTTTCACCATCGAATTTAGACAGCTCACTGATGAAAAGGTGGCAGTCATATGAAGAAAAATTATGGAAGTATACTGGGACAAATTTAGCTATCTGATGCTGTAAGTTACAAGCATTATGTGCTCCCCCTCTGAAATTTCCGGTTAAATGACAGTGGTCTCTCACTCTATCATCACCTAAAGTCTCATCACATATATGACAGTTTACTGCAGTCATAAATTGGGTTTCCTCTAAGGGCGTTAAAGGAATCATCTCCTTATTCACATTTAAATATTTATTGTAAATTTCTTTACAATCTTTCACAAGATTTTGCAAAAATTTTGTGGGAGCATCTTCTCCTGTATATATACAGAACTTATCCAGACTGCTATCGTAGGTACATTTAATTACATAACTAAAAGCACAAGGAACGTGCTTCTTCAACTCTACAGTTTTTGTTGAAGTTGCGGTGTTTGTTGAATTCTGCAACACACACTCAAAGTCGGCATACACCACAAAAGGAACATCTAACTTTCGTTGATGGTGTTTATATTTCAAAATGGCTTTGTCCCCTTGTGGCAAGTGTGTTACAATGCCTCCACATTCCGGTTTGTGTCTCTGTAGTAGACCTTCTGAACCAAAATGTTGAATGCATCCATTGCATATAAAAATTTTTACTTTTCCTCGAGAAAATTGTGTGCTCAGTAGTCTATGGAAGAAAATAAAAATATTAATATTTTTGTTTTAAAATAAAAAATATATATTTTTGTATTTTTACCTTGACATATTTTTAATCCATATGTAATGGAATTGACCGTCTTTATGTAGCAGCATTAAATTTACGTGATTCACCTTTTCCTTTTTCGTTAGGTGGTACGGTCCCACAACCTCATTGTTTTCATATCCGAAAACATTTATACTAATATTGTCATTAATTGCTTCAAACAATTTAATGTGTTGAATGGCTAGAGGAAATTCTAGATCTTGAAAATTCAACTCAATGTCAGTTTGTAGAGGTATTCTATCATTATGAATATTCACGTTGTAGGAAGATGTGCAGTTCGCATTATTTGTGGGTGTGTGATCTAATGCTGCTACTAGACTCCATTTAAAACAGAATTCGTCCTGATTTTTTACATTTAGGCATGCATGTTTTACTGCTAGGATCTGCGGCAGCGCCATAAATTGGGATCCCTTAGTAAGTGCAGCCTGATTTATATTTATTTCCAACTTTATTATTTTTGATAATGCCCATCCAGAATCCCTCTCCTGGAATTCGGACATTTTTTTTCTAATTATGTCAACTTGATCATCAAAAAGCTGGTTTATATCATCGGCCATGGTTACTAAGGTCATTTTCGCCATATGGTTAAAAGATGTTGGACTACTTATTCCATCAGAAATAGGATTGACCAGTTTTTTGTTTGTAGCTTGTCTTGACGTTGTTGGTTGTTCTTCACCTCCATTAACACTCAAAGTGTTTGCAACAATAGCAGGTTTAACATAATCCGCTAGCAGCTCCATATTAAATTTAATAATATTATGGTCTACTAGCCTGAGACTTAGTAGTTTTACCAAACTTTGTTTCGTTTCATATAAAAACTCTTCAGGTATCAAAGTGTTGTTTTTATTTAAATATTCATATGTCGCAACACGGTTCGCAAATGTACTTTTTATGTGATTAACATTCTGATTAATAAAAAATGCAACATTTCGCTTATGTTCATTGGTACGAACATGGCTTACTTTTGCAGCTACATCTACATTGCAATCTTCGCAAAAAATAGTTTTTTAATCGGTGCGGTTTGAGTATTTTGTGTTGTTTGTGGGATTAATGCGTCTACTCCTGTGTTACTAGTCGTTATTGGTGGTATTGAACTTTGTCCATTGTCTGAGTATTGTTGAGGATGTTGTTGTTGTAACACATTGTTGTTCTTGTTGAATCCAGAATAAGTCGGGTTTATGTTGCTATTTGATCGATATTGTACATGTTTCAACTTTTTTGAATCTGGCTGATCCTCCATACCCATTGATCGCTTTCTAGGTTGAGATACTGCAGTTTCATTTGAATGGAAAGCTCGTATGTGGAACTTCACTGCATGCATCGTTACAAAAACTTGATTGCAGATTGGACAATGCAATTTTAAATGAATTTCATATTGGCTTGAAATACCAAATCCAGCGTTGCATATGGCACAAGTATATGTATATGAAGCCATTTTACTTTATTTATTTATTTTTTTTTTAAATGTTAGAAATTTTTTTATAGTAAATACACTTTTTTGCAAGTACACAGTATTCGTTAGAATAAAAAACGAATTTAAATTATTTAACTTTTATAATTTGAAAATAATCTCAAAATTAATATATGTTTACAGAATGATGCTTCACTGTCCAAAGGTCAACGAATACTGTATTCCTAGGACTAATTTCATTGTTTATTATAAAAAATAAATATACAGCCATTGGTATAGTTTATCTCTAACCACATGACAATAAACCCTTAATCTCAAAAATAAATATACAAGTGTATACACTAACAGCCATTGGTATAGTTTATCCCTAACCATATGACAATAAACCTTTAAAAAGGATATCCTAAAATAAATAACAGCAAGCGCCGTAATAAATTCAAACTCGTCATAAACGTTTCCACTAGCGTCTTCACTGGCGGTCAAAAAGCAATTTGAAATGTACCCGATATACCACCAACGTCGATCATAAAAATCGATGTCGATCTAAAACAAACTGTTTTGTGCATTTCAATTTTTACTCATACATCCTTCACCCCCTTTATATTTTTACCTATAAATGAAAATAATACACAATTTTTTCGTGAAAAATATTATTTTCTATTTTTCATCTTCACCATACGACGCCCTTAAAAAAGGATTATGGCATGTCGCCTTAAACCAATCTGATCTACATGACATCAAAAACGGACACTGTCTTTAGCATACAATGGCAGACACAGAATTCTGACGCTCACAACTCTCTCCGCCATAACAAAAACAATCGTCCTTAAAAAACACTTGTCGCTACAAATTGCCTACCATTACATTGCCTACCTTTTGAAAGGTGGTGAAGCGGATAAACACAGATTGTTTTGATCGGCGTCATGAGACGAAAGCGAAAGGACACACAAACATTAAGGGACAGACGTAACCTTTCGCACTCATCTCTACTGCCCACCCAATGAGTACACACGAACAACTAGTAAAACTCTCTTACATACAAAGGAATCTAACTGTTGATCATCAACCCCTAGCGAAAAACCCTATCACCTTTACAGACCATGCAGTCTAACCGTCAACTAACCTCCCACGCCTACAACCATCTGGATGAACACCTGACCACCCCCAACCTGACCCTCGTCAAACAACCTGTCAAAATATTCAATCAAAATATGTGTCATTTATATACAAACCGTATCTTTACTCTACTAAGTCTGTTTCTTGTTTCATGTTTTTTTGACATTGTTTGAATATTTGTCATCGTCCATATTGGTCCACCCTAATATTTACATGGTATGAAAATAGTAACAACAACACACAAATTATGTTTGTTTTGTTTTATTCATTTTCATATTTCTTTTCGTAGACGAAATGCAACAACAATGCAGAAGATGCATTTCTTCATTTAACTGCATTGTTGTTAATTTATATGTATGTACATACATACATATCATGTTTTTTTCGTTTGCTTTTGTGTCCAACTTTCAAACTATTTTATTGTACGTTTTTTAGTTTAAAACCGACTACGAATAAAGAAACATTACTTGTAACAAATTTCAACATTTTGTTTTGATAGTTTCGGTTGAAATTAAAAGTTAAATTTCTGTGCAAACACTTGCATTACATGATTTTTTACATATTGTGCACATGAGTTTATTCTGTCCTTCAAATATGTTAGTTTCCCTTAGTGCATCAGCCACTTTATTTTATTTTCCTTATACATGTTGAATGCCAAATTCATATTCATTGAGTTTGATTTTCCTTCGTATTATTTTTGAATTCGGTTCCTTGACGTTTGCTAAGCAAATCAATGAATTGTGAACAGTTTTTAATGATAATTTTCTTTCGTAAAGATAACGTCTGAATTGTTTTACTGCTCATACTTTTGCTAATAATTCCTTTCCGATTGTCGGATAATTTGTTTCGTGTCTGTTAAGTGATATGGGTCCTTGTGATTGAGATAGAACAACTACTAATGAATAATTACTGGCATCAGTAGTTAGTTGGAATTGTTCTTGAAAATCTGGATATTTTAATGCCATGTCTGACATCAATATTGACTTAAGTTTTTCAAAGGATATTGGAAACAACCAAAGAAGAAAAAAACACGTCTATTCGATATGAAACTTAACAAACAGATTGAACAAAATTTATTGAAGAAAAATTTCATATACAATTTTCTTTGGTAAATTATTCAACCGTTTGGAGTACCAACTGACAACACCGCCTCCAAAAATACGTAAAAAACGATGTATATAAATATAAAAGTTAGTTTAATGTTTTCTTTAAATTTGTACATAAAACATGTAATTTGTGTAACAATATTCATTAAAAATATTAAATTAAAAAGGCTTAGTGGTTTTATACCAATTTTTTATGATAATTCTACTTGTTCTTTTCCAGCCACAACAACAACATGTGTGAGCAGAGCAATTTATTTTTTGTTGACCCCAATATATTTAGGAGTAAAATACGAAATTAGTTGCAGACGTTTCTATTGTTTATATCCTTTTTATATTAAACTAGCTTGTTTGTGTGTGCGAAATATATATTATTAAACAATAAAAAATGAATTATGAAATAAGGCAACTCCTTATGCATAATGACATATGCCATTGCAAATTTGATGCTGTATAAAAATGTTGAGTAACCGAATTAACTATTTTGAATAAACAAATTATTGTTGCTTGTGGTTTGATGTTTCAAACTTATAGAAAGTAGCTGGCAGAACTGTTTTGCAACTGATATTATTTTCTACGAAGTTTGGGAAAAATATAACCTTATAATAATACCGACTACCTATATTGTAACAAGTCCATTTAATCAATGGTTATTAACTTCAACATCTCTAACGATGTAAACAAACTAACACAAACAAGTCGCGAAAATGAAAATATTTATTTCTACAAGTGTTAAAGGATTTATGAATGAAAATGTAAGTACTATGAAATGGAAAAATTTCAAGCATATTAATATATGCATAATATATATATATATTTAGGCGAAAACTGGCGAGCAGTCAAAAGTCTTCCTTGACTTTATGGAATCACATCCAGATATAGTTTTCTCAAAAGGAGATAGAGTCAAGCAGGAGGAGTTGTGGAAGGAGTTAACTCGCTAGCTGAATGCCTGTGGGCCACCTAATAGGGATGTCGCATTATGGAAAAAGGCAAGCTCATTTTGATTAAACAAGTAAATTGTCGTTCTTTAGACCAGGAGTGATTGCAAGAGTAAGAAGTATAAAAACAAGGCTGGCAGAGAATATACTTTCCAACAACATTATTTGTCGCCAACTTTCATTCGGTTGAATGGGAAAAGAACGCTAAATCTTTTGGACCCAAGAAAAATGATTAATTTCTGGTAAATTGTCCATGTCATTGTCCTCGTCGTGTCCTCCGTAATAGAGTTTACAAATTTTGCTATTAATAGTTATTGTGTTGTCCTAAAATGCAGTTAAAAATAATGAAAATTATACAGTCTAAATACGGTGTCATTCGTGGTATTTGAATTTTTCTGTTTGTATTATTCCATTGTAATTAATGGGAATAGTGTATGTAAGTTGGTGGACATTGGTTTATATTTAATAAATTCTCAGTTGGACTTATGTATGGAGAGTCTGTCAACGGAAAAATTTCATATGTATCGTCTTCTAACGTTTCGTTAATTTTGCACTACTTAAATTACTATTTCCTGAATCTGCTGGTTGTTCTTGGAAATGGTTCTTTTTCTTTTGTTTTTTCTGTTCCAAGTTTCACTTTGGATTCTGTTGTTGTTGATGATGTGGCGGTGATCTTTGTTTTTGTTGGCTTCTGTCTGGATTTTAAACTTTTGGCTTCCAATTTTTGATTTGCTCATTCTATTGATTTTGTTGTTTCTTGTGGTTTTGATGTATTTTCTGCTCTGGTTTCTCAGTCTGATCTCTCGCCTATCTTTCTTCATGGCGGAATGCTGCTTGGTTTAATTCATGGATATATTCTTCCATGGTGCTGGGTTTTAGTGCGCATAAAACCGTCCTCATGTACACTGTAGTCTCTTGGTAATATTGTTTTGTGCAGTTTAGATATTCATTTCTACGTCAGCCATGCGGTTTTCCTGTCCGCTTTGGTTTCATGGTTTAAGTTAGTTCAATTGTTCAAGTGTGGATGGATTTCCATTATTCTCCTAGCTGGTCCTGTCGATTTACTTTTAACAATATTTATGTAAATATCTTGTACGGATCTACGATATGTCAAACCCGTGTATCTTGTAACAATGCTTTTAGCCATTTCTCCGTTATGAATATCTTCTTAGTAGAATTCTTTTAACTGATTTTGAACCTTCCTTTTTCTCAAAATTAGATTTTATTTGATTGTAGGATTGAGGTTTACTTTAAATAACAAACACTCATTCTTTGAGAAATTATTCGGTCACCATAATAATAAGTCAAACTCAAATTGGAGTTCAGCTAAGTGAAAACGACTGTTCAATTCGACTGTACATTAAGATCTGATTTTATTTCGAATCCATTGATTCTCTTTACTATATATTATATATTATATATTATATATTATATATTATATATTATATATTATATATTATATATTATATATTATATATTATATATTATATATTATATATTATATATTATATATTATATATTATATATTATATAATATATATTTATATTTCTAGTTTTTTCTGTCAGTCCTAATGTTTGGTAAGTTTAAAATACAATTAGGCAACATATGATGGATGAGAGCGATTTTTTTTTTCGTCATGTACGTTCACGTACATTTCCATCGGTCTGATATTTTTGCTCTTTGTGAGACTCAGGCGTGTGAGGATTCCGATCCACGGGATTTGCACCTACCTGGATATCACACTCTGTCACTTTTTATTCCCCAAAGAAGTTTTGTGGTCTACGTACGAAACGATGTTGTGTTCCATAGCCTTGAGCTCACAAAATCCAGAATTTAACTCCCTTTCGGTTAAACTCAGGATTGGAGTTTAACCCAAAGGGAGTTTCGGCTTTGTGCATGTAAGTCCAAACGCGGAAGAAGAGACATCCTTAAAGGCCTTCGATGCCCTCTCCAATTCTTTCATTAACATTTTAGAGTAGAGCCACTCAACTCCGGTGTATCTTTTTGCCGCGCGTAATGATTTTACGTAATTAGTGAATGTACCGACTCACATTTCGTGTGTCAAACGACAACACCTAAGTACTCTAATATATTTCTAACATCACATCCTGAAAAGTATGAAATTAATGTTCTAACGCCTCTTGGTAATCCGGATCTTTATATTCTTTCGGCATCCTTTTCGTATTCCGCTCTTTGTGTCGCTTCGATCCCAGGCGCAAAGCGGACAATATATATACGAATAGGTGCGTTGGGACGAGCTCAAAATATGTTACCAGCATTTCATCTGGAAGCTTTGTTTTCTAAACGGCGATATAGATGCTCGAAAATATTATCTTGATTGAAATTAAGTCATTTCTTCCAACCAAAGTTATTTCGGATAAACCATCTAATAAAATATGATTTAACCAAACAGCGTTAAGAATATGACGTTTGAATAAAAATGATTCTACTGATCAGCTACGTAATCAGACAAGAACCATGCGTGCAGATGTACTTAAGCGTGAAAAGTTTCTGTACGAACAACGTCTTCGTACCAAATTTCTTTCTTCTCCCAGAGTTTTTAGTCAATTGTAAGATTGTCTTGTTAAATATTGTCAGCGGTGATTTTTGTTTTTGTTGGATTCTGTCTGGATTTTACACTTTTGGCTTCCAATTGTTGATTTGCTCATTCTTTTGATTTTGTTGTTTCTTGTGGTTTTGATGTATTTTCTGCTCTGGTTTCTCAGTCTGATCTCTCGCCTATCTTTCTTCATGGAGGAATGCTGCTTGGTTTAATTCATGGATATCTTCTTCCATGGTGCTAGGTTTTAGTGCGCATAAAACCGTCCTCATGTACACTGTAGTCTCGTGGTAATATTGTTTTGTGCAGTTTGGATATTCCTTTCTACGTCAGCCATGCGGTTTTCCTGTCCGCTTTGGTTTCATGGTTTAGGTTAGTTCAATTGTTCAAGTGTGGATGGATTTCCATTATTCTCCTAGCTGGTCCTGTCGATTTACTTTTAACAATATTTATGTAAATATCTTGTACGGATCTACCCCGTGTATCTTGTAACAATGCTTTTAGCCATTTCTCCGTTATGAATATCTTCTTAGTAGAATTCTTTTAACTGATTTTGAACCTTCCTTTTCCTCAAGATTAGATTTTGTTTGATTGTAGGATTGAGGATTACTTTAAATAACAAACACTCATTCTTTGAGAAATTATTCGGTCACCATAATAATAAGTCAAACTCAAATTGGAGTTCAGCTAAGTGAAAAAAACTGTTCAATTCGGCTGTAGATTAAGATCTGATTTTATTTCGAATCCATTGATTCTCTTTACTATTTATTATATATTATATAACCACGCATTATATGTTGGCTCTGTTCTTCAAAAAGACATAAATTCGTTGATATTGAACTGACGTTTCTACTTGTTTGTGATTGTCCGTCATCCACATATGTTTATCTGTCATAACGGTAAGGAGGCAGGTTTGACAACTGTAGGTACATAATTTGTTTTTCTAGTTTTTTCTGTCAGTCCTAATGTTTGGTAAGTTTAAAATACAATTAAGCAACATATGATGGATGAGAGCGATTTTTTTTCGTCATGTACGTTCACATTTCCATCGGTCTGATGTTTTTGTTTTTTGTGAGACATAGGCGTGTAAGGATTCCGCTCCACGGGATTTGTACATACCTGGATATCACACTCTGTCGCTTTTTATTCCCCACAGAAGTCTTGTGATCTACGTACGAAACGATGTTGTGTTCCATAGCCTTGAGCTCACAAAATCCAGAATTTAACTCCCTTTCTGTTAAACTCAGGAATGGAGTTTAACCCAAAGGGAGTTTCGGCTTTGTGCATGTAAGTCCAAACGCGGAAGAAGAGACATCCCTAAAGGCCTTCGATGCCCTTTCCAATTCTGTCATTAAAATTTTAGAGTAGAGCCACTCAACTCCGGTGTATCTTTTTGCCGCGCATAATGATTTCACGTAATTAGTGAATGTACCGACTCACATTTCGTGTGTCAAACGACAACACCTAAGTACTCTAATATATTTCTAACATCACATCCTGAAAAGTATGAAATTAATGTTCTAACGCCTCTTGGTAATCCGAATCTTTATATTCTTTCAGCATCCTTTTCGTATTCAGCTCTTTGTGTCGCTTCGATCCCAGGCGCAAAGCGGACAATATATATACGAATAGGTGCGTTGGGACGAGCTCAAAATATGTTACCAGCATTTCATCTGGAAGCTTGTTTTCTAAACGGCGATATAGATGCTCGAAAATATTATCTTGATTGAAATTATGTCATTTCTTCCAACCAAAGTTATTTCGGATAAACCATCTAATAAAATATGATTTAACCAAACAGCGTTAAGAATATGACGTTTGAATAAAAATGAGCTACGTAATCAGACAAGAACTATGCGTGCCAAGGTACTTAAGCGTGAAAAGTTTCTGTACGAACAACGCCTTCGTACCAAAGTTCTTTCTTCTCCCAGAGTTTTTATTCAATTGTAAGAAGAGTAAAAGATAACTCCTCATCTATCCCAACTCTTGTTAAATATTGTCTTGTTATCGAAAATGTATCAAGTTCCATGCCTCAAATATGTTTTCGAACACGTGGAGTTAAAAGGGTTCTCGCAAATCTCGACTTAAATAAATCTCCGGGCACAGATGGCATTTGAGCACTTATCCTATGTAAGTGTCCACTTCGCAATCGTTTTAATCTTGAAGACAAACGGCGATTGATGTAGAGTAAATTTTAATTTACAGAGTAGATTTTAATTTACGTAAGACCCAGTGCTCCATGTTGTCTCACAAGCGATTCACTGATCCAATGATGTCGTCGCAAAATTCATCAGGGTCAAATTGCCCCTCTTCCTGCCGAAAGGACAGCCTGCAAAAGACCCTTTTATTATTATGGGTGTCGATTTCGCAGATCCGTTCGACATCAAATTTTTCATGGTCGTGGTTACCGCTTGACGAAAGTTTGTTTCGCAACCAAAGCGGCAAATCAATAGTCTCTGAAATGAAGCAATCAGCAGATTAGAATTCCGCTCAAAATCATTCAGCCTGAATTCTATCGTCGATGGAAAGCAAAGTTTGCATTTGTCTGAACTCCATAAGTGGAATGTGTCACAGCAAAATTTGTTTTTAAACGACTAGGTAGTTTTGCGTCACGAATCGATCTGGCCCACTGAATTACAAGGTACGTCGAAACACAATCTGGTGTCATCATTCGGCCAATTGGCCATATCTTCGTCCTACCTCCCAAGACCAAATGAAATACAATAGGACTCACTTCCGCTCAATGTCGCCTTATACGATTAATTCTTTTAATCCTTCTGTTTTTGATTGAAGCCTTTTTAAAGAAATAACACTTAAAATAAGCGGCATATTAGTTTAATAGGTTTTTATTTTTCTTTATTTATACAGAGAACACATGTCTTTGAAAGAAAAAACCAAAAAAGTATCAAAACGCATGAACAATTGAACAGGGTAAAATAATTTTGGCGATTAGCAAATCGCAAGTGATTTGATAATCGCGTGATTGTCAGAACATGCACGAAAATAGTTAAATGTCTACTGCGTTTTCCAATCATCACAATTTCGTTACTGCAATCTTGTTTAAACTTCACCGTGCGACAGTCTGCTTCCACAGATAATCTAGACCAAAGATTTGAGAAAAAAGGTATGTTGCAATTTGTGGCACACATAATACTTCTT
This sequence comes from Polietes domitor, assembly GCA_947397865.1. NCBI lineage: Eukaryota > Metazoa > Arthropoda > Insecta > Diptera > Muscidae > Polietes > Polietes domitor. The sequence goes on from CANDYM010000003.1 coordinate 125,948, forward strand.
TAAGATGTCGAATGTTCAAAATTTGTCTATTGAAATATGAAATATCGATGGTTCAAATACCCCGTGCTTCTGAATTTCCTTTTGCCATCTTCACTGTTCATACATCAGCTCTATATGTGGTGTACCAATTCGTAGTGGATGTTATGTGATGGCTGGCACCAGAATCAAATATCCAACTATTAAGGTTTACATCAAAATTTGAAATGTGAAAATTAAATGCTCGAGAATCGTACCATACGTTTTTATAGGAGATTGATTAGCTGCAAATAATACAAAGGCGGATGGGGGTCCTTCTGTGAAACTGACAGGAAACACCGAAACATCAGCGCCAGTATCAATGCGATGCTCATATTTCAGTTTATTATTACGAATAAATATGAGACATATCTCTCTGCCAATCCCATCAGTTACCATAAACGAGGTGCTCTTAAGTTTTCCGTTGACGTGTTTGTAAAAAATGGCTGGACACATTTGTTTGCATAGTCTCTGAATTTGTAGTGATATCAACAAAAACGTTTACCGGCATACCATTTCTATTGTTTCTTAATCTTGAATGGTCACTTGATCTGATAGTCACCGGAACGAATTGATTGTGATTCATTCCGTTTTGTCGCTTCAACTTTCATTTCTAGACTTTTGGAAGTGCGATGGGGATGTTGCTGCATGTTCCGAAGGTATGAGGTTAATATTCCATGCATCTGCTGTATCAGCAATCTATCTAGATTATTCAATGGTTCACTGCTTACAGACAAAATAACTTGCGTCTGCTATAGAAGTCGGTGGATCCCGAATGGTTTTAGAAGCTCGTCAGAATCTTTACCTGAAGCTAAACACATCATTTCACCAAGCAATGCCTAGGGATTCCTGTCTCCAATTTCTATGATTCAGGCGGAGTTAGTATTAAATCACTCACTTCGGATAGCATAGATCCAACGATGGTATGGAATTTGGTAGAGTCCGATCAATCAGATGTAATGAATTGACTCTCGACTTGCTTAAACATTACTCCAAATGGCGGAAGTTTTATTGAAATTTTAGCAATTTCTTGTCCAGTTGTCGCGGATCAATAAGTCCACGATCTTGATGTTCGGGATTCATATTGACAATTATTTGTCTGGCTCACCAATTAAAATTATTTTATTATTTGTCTAAAATGTCGTCTATCCTTGGAATTGGGTATTTATCTTCTTTCGTTACCACATTCAGTTTTTGGTAGTCAATTAATATTCTCCATTCCTTGTTCCCTAGTTTATCCTCATTTCTTTGGACGATCCAAATAGGTGCGTTATAAGGTGAGTTACTGTGTGTAATTATTCCTTGCTGAAGCATTTCGGATATCAGAACGTTTTTGTATAAATTGGTCCTGAATGTCATGTGTCAATTCCATGTTTAACCTCATTTGTAAGGTTAAATCATCTCATTCTCGATAGAAAATGTCGTCATTATTTCGTATTAATATTCCTCTTGCTTTTGTTTCTTCAGCGTTCAATTATGCAGTTTGTATCTGATCTAATGTTCCTAATATTTTTATATGATTAATTTCTAGCAGAGAATATACTTTCCAACAACATTATTTGTCGCCAACTTTCATTCGGTTGAATGGGAAAAGAACGCTAAATCTTTTGGACCCAAGAAAAATGATTAATTTCTGGTAAATTGTCCATGTCATTGTCCTCGTCGTGTCCTCCGTAATAGAGTTTACAAATTTTGCTATTAATAGTTATTGTGTTGTCCTAAAATGCAGTTAAAAAATAATGAAAATTATACAGTCTAAATACGGTGTCATGTGGTATTTGAATTTTTCTGTTTGTATTATTCCATTGTAATTAATGGGAATAGTGTATGTAAGTTGGTGGACATTGGTTTATATTTAATAAATTCTCAGTTGGACTTATGTAAGGAGAGTCTGTTAACGGAAAAATTTCATATGTATCGTCTTCTAACGTTTCGTTAATTTTGCACTACTTAAATTACTATTTCCTGAATCTGCTGGTTGTTCCTGGAAATGGTTCTGTTTTCTGGCTTGTGCTGTTCCAAGTTTCACTTTGGATTCTGTTGTTGTTGATGATGTGGTGGTGATCTTTGTTTTTGTTGGCTTCTGTCTGGATTTTAAACTTTTGGCTTCCAATTTTTGATTTGCTCATTCTATTGATTTTGTTGTTTCTTGTGGTTTTGATGTATTTTCTGCTCTGGTTTCTCAGTCTGATCTCTCGCCTATCTTTCTTCATGGCGGAATGCTGATTGGTTTAATTCATGGATATATTCTTCCATGGTGCTGGGTTTTAGTGCGCATAAAACCGTCCTCATGTACACTGTAGTCTCGTGGTAATATTGTTTTGTGCAGTTTAGATATTCATTTCTACGTCAGCCATGCGGTTTTCCTGTCCGCTTTGGTTTCGTGGTTTAAGTTAGTTCAATTGTTCAAGTGTGGATGGATTTCCATTATTCTCCTAGCTGGTCCTGTCGATTTACTTTTAACAATATTTATGTAAATATCTTGTACGGATCTACGATATGTCAAACCCGTGTATCTTGTAACAATGCTTTTAGCCATTTCTCCGTTATGAATATCTTCTTAGTAGAATTCTTTTAACTGATTTTGAACCTTCCTTTTTCTCAAGATTAGATTTTATTTGATTGTAGGATTGAGGTTTACTTTAAATAACAAACACTCATTCTTTGAGAAATTATTCGGTCACCATAATAATAAGTCAAACTCAAATTGGAGTTCAGCTAAGTGAAAACGACTGTTCAATTCGACTGTTAATTAAGATCTGATTTTATTTCGAATCCATTGATTCTCTTTACTATATATAATATATTATATATTATATATTATATATTATATATTATATAATATATATTTATATTTCTAGTTTTTCCTGTCAGTCCTAATGTTTGGTAAGTTTAAAATACAATTAGGCAACATATGATGGATGAGAGCGATTTTTTTTTCGTCATGTACGTTCACGTACATTTCCATCGGTCTGATATTTTTGCTCTTTGTGAGACTCAGGCGTGTGAGGATTCCGATCCACGGGATTTGCACCTACCTGGATATCACACTCTGTCACTTTTTATTCCCCAAAGAAGTCTTGTGGTCTACGTACGAAACGATGTTGTGTTCCATAGCCTTGAGCTCACAAAATCCAGAATTTAACTCCCTTTCGGAGTTTCGGCTTTGTGCATGTAAGTCCAAACGCGGAAGAAGAGACATCCTTAAAGGCCTTCGATGCCCTTTCCAATTCTTTCATTAACATTTTAGAGTAGAGCCACTCAACTCCGCTGTATCTTTTTGCCGCGCATAATGATTTTACGTAATTAGTGAATGTACCGACTCACATTCCGTGTGTCAAACGACAACACCTAAGTACTCTAATATATTTCTAACATCACATCCTGAAAAGTATGAAATTAATGTTCTAACGCCTCTTGGTAATCCGGATCTTTATATTCTTTCGGCATCCTTTTCGTATTCCGCTCTTTGTGTCGCTTCGATCCCAGGCGCAAAGCGGACAATATATATACGAATAGGTGCGTTGGGACGAGCTCAAAAAATGTTACCAGCATTTCATCTGTAAGCTTTGTTTTCTAAACGGCGATATAGATGCTCGAAAATATTATCTTGATTGAAATTAAGTCATTTCTTCCAACCAAAGTTATTTCGGATAAACCATCTAATAAAATATGATTTAACCAAACAGCGTTAAGAATATGACGTTTGAATAAAAATGATTCTACTGATCAGCTACGTAATCAGACAAGAACCATGCGTGCAAAGGTACTTAAGCGTGAAAAGTTTCTGTACGAACAACGTCTTCGTACCAAATTTCTTTCTTCTCCCAGAGTTTTTAGTCAATTGTAAGATTGTCTTGTTAAATATTGTCAGCCCATAGCTAGCTATAGCTAGCCTCTCGACTTAAAGCGTACAATGGACAAAATCTGATCTCTTTCCGACATATCAAGATATTATTTCCGCCAAAAAGACTGTTATCCATCAAATGATGAAATTACCTTAGCCGGAATTTCGGCATGTGGTAACCCAACTATTACAGAACGGCAATGCTGTAGCAGAATATTTAAGTGAAATATTTCAAGAAATACAAAACTAGCTCAATTTTAAGCTTCTTAAGTATATTTCTATTTTATAAGTAATGTATTTAATTAAAAAATAAATGCTTATTAAGTGTGAACATACACATTGAGGAAACTGTAAGTGATATTCAGGCATACGATCAACAAAACGATGTCAATGTTTACTCCTGAATGAATTGCAGTACTACCTATGTGCAGATTTCATGCAGTAATTGGATTTGTCTGCTAAAACAGGTATTATTTTGGTTTTTAGTGCATATTTCCGACAAATGAACTCCGATTGTTATAAAATGTAGCATGAGGATAAAGAAAATTTACTCATCAATTTACCTGCGTATACACTTTTAATAAAAATGAGTAAATTGCGTTTTAGAACTAAAAATCTGACTTTTTGCACTAAATGTATCCTATCTTCCATGTTACTCTACAAAAACGGCGTACCCTTCAATCTTTCCAAATATGTATATATTTCGCTAAAGGCTTTTGAAGGAAAATATTGTGTTGGTCCAAAGTCAGACGTTTGCTCAAAAAGGATATTTTTTACAATATTCATTACAACCAAACTATATTTGGCACAAACATAGTTTTGGCGTCATAAGAAAGTTAAGAAACCACAATTTCTAATATAACAAATTTAGTGCAAATCTCTTAAAATGTATGAGAAACAGTTCGAAAAAGTCAATACGTTTTTTCAATTTTATAAAACTGAAAAACGTGAAAATCTGTAATAAAAAAAACAACAGAATTTTTTTGTATTTTGGGCTCGAGGTCTTTATTATTTTTTTATTTTTATATATATCTTTCAATATTTCGCAATTACATTGAATTGCATCTGCAGGGTCTACAAAATAAAGATAAACACACAGATAGATTAATTTCTAATGTTGTTGTCTATTTTTTGACACCAAACCAAATTCAAAAAACAACAACACAAACAGATAAAAGACAGCAATCATCACTCACAAACATGAAAAGATAGACATGTATCTTAAAGCTACCGTAGTTTCACTACTCTCGTCCGTCGCTGTTATTGCAAAACCTGTGTTCTTGTTTATGTTCTTGCTTTTGTTTATCAAGTGCCAATAACTCGCAGCAGTGTTTTCTATATCTGTTTTGTAGTTGATTCTCTTTGCTGTTGGTGTGTTTATAATGTGAAGCATCTCCAGCATATATCGTTTTTTGTAGTTCTCCTCTCTTTGTAACACTCGTCCTTTGTCAAAGTTTTGGTGATGGATTATTTTTGTAATGTGTTGCGAGTGCTGTTTTTTGTATGTCGTTGTTGTTCCGTAGTTTGATGTCCGATTTATGTGCTGATATTCTTGTTTTTATTAGATTTTTTGTTGTTCCTACGTAGATTTTTTGTTTTGTGATTTTGTGTTGCCGTTGCATTTGATTTCGTCTATGACGCTTTGTTTTTCTGTTGTTGGTATTTTACTTTTTGTGTTACTGAATAATTTTCTTAAAGAGTTGTTGGTGTTGTAGGTAACGCTGTAACTGTTGTTATCAAATGTGTTTGATTTATCAAATCGTTCTGATATATTAGGAACATAGATCAGGGATTTGTACACATTTGGTTCGTCATTTCTGTTGTCATCATTATTTAGTTTATTGTATTAATGTATTTACCAAATTCTTTGGGAAATTATTTTTATGTAATATGTTTTTTTGTTTTATTTATATTAATGTTATGGAGTTCTTCATCGCTGATGGTGAGTATTCGGTTGATTAAATTCTTGGCCGTATTTGTTATCATTTTCTTCGGATGTTTTGAAAATTAATTTATTATTTAGTTTCACAATTTTTCTCTTGTGATTCTCTTTTACACTTTTGTTGAAGTATAAACATGGAACCATGGAACGATCGGAATACAAAGAACGGCTGAAAAATGTTGTAGGTGATATAATGAGCTACCAACGACTAACAAAGGATCCAACACCAACTTTACAATGAAAGAACAATGAACTGGTGGAAGAACTTCACAAAGGTAACATCATATCAATAAAGGAGAAAAGAAGACTGAGAACAGATGCTTCCACCGCACCCAGAATATATGGTTTACCAAAAATCCACAAAGAGGACTACCCGTTAAGACCAATTTGCTCGTCCGTCTCTCCATTCTTTACACTGTTCAAATATGTTATTAATATTTTGAAAAACCTCACTAAGAACACGAAATATAACATTAAGGACTCCGTGCAATTTAGGGATAAGATAAAAGACTTGACTACACAGAGCGATGAACGAATGATTTCATTTGATGTAGTATCGCTATCCCCCAGCATCCCCGTCGATTTGGCGATGAAGATTATATAAGATAGATGGGACGAAATTAAGGAATACACAAATATGACAAAGGGCTTATTTCTACGTATTCTAAAATTTTGTATAATTGAAAACTGCTACTTTAAATATGAAGACAATATATATAAACAGAAAAAGGACTACCAATAGGTTCACCGGCTTCTCCTATTGTAGCTGATCTAGTTATGGAGAAACTACTTGACACCAGCATGGAAAAACTGACATGAATTATATTGACGAAATACGTGGATGACTTGTTCGCCATTATTCGGGAAGATGCAATATTAGAAACTTGGACGACCTTGAACAGTTTCAATAACAATATCAAGTTTACTATAGAAGAAGAAGCAAATTGTGCAATACCATATTTGGACACTTTGGTCATTAAGGACAACCGAATTCAGCGACGAAGAATTCCATATATATTAATATAAATAACATAAAACCATATTACATAAAAATAATTTCCTAAAGAATTTGATAAATACTTTAATACGTAACTACAATAAACCAACGAATGATGAACAGAAATGACGAACCAAAAGTGCTTGCTTGCTTTATTGAATTCGATGTCCTTAATACAATATTTAAATGCGCTTAAGAGCTAACATTAGTCATTCTTACATTATTACTAACATACTTAAAGTATTTTTCTAGTACTATATATTCTAACGTTTATATGTATGTATGTATAACTAACATGTCACTTATACTAAATATATAATATATCAAAAAAATTCCTCCAAAATACGAATTACTAAAAAGGGAATTACACATCATTTTTTATATATAAATCTTAAATTAACACTTAACACTATCACTTTTAACTACTATTTACAATATAGGGTGAACCATTATCTGTTCCAATTATTGGCATGTGTTGTATACGAGATCGTCCAAGTCAAAACTACCTAACCTTCGATGGTAGAATAGGAGCTTACCATCTCTATACAAAATACTCTCCCTCTCCAGAGTCAAAAGACCGACAGGAGGTCGGTAGTTATCATCTAGTAGTAGTAGACTATCCCTAACCAGTCCGTTATCCAAGGAGGTAGACCTATCTAGGAACCGAAGTGCCCCATTCATTAAAAAGGCGTCAATCCGATCGAAACCGGCCGCGTTGTAAATGGTTCTACAGGTCTTTTATAGTTCCGTCCTCAGCAATCGTGGGTGGAAAACACAGGCAAGATACCAGTATACGCCGTTCCCACCTCCTAAGTCTCTCCACGAGCCAATAGTGTACAAATCCCTGATATATGTTCCTAATATATCAGAACGATTTGAAAAATCACATACTTTTGACAACAACAATTACAGCGTTGCCCATAAAACCAACAAAACTTGAAGAAAATTATTCAGTAACACAAAAAATAAAATACAAACAACAGAAAAACAAAACTTCATATGCGAAATCAAATACATCGGCAACACAACAGGGACATGCGAAAAGTTATACGTAGGAACAACAAAAAATCAACTAAAAACAAGAATATCAGCATATAAATCGGACATCAAACTACGGAACAACAACGATATACAAAAGCAGCACTCGCAACACATTGTAAAAATTAAAACCATCATCCGAACTTTGACAAAACACGAGTGTTATAAAGAGAGGAGAACTACAAAAAACTATATATGCTGGAGATACTCTACATTATAAACACTCCACCAACAAAGAGAATCAACTACAAAACGGATACAGAATGCACTGCGGCACTTGATAAACAAACAAGAGTAAGAACACAAACAAGAACACAGGCTTAGCGATGATCACAGTGCGATAACAGCGACGGACGAGAGTAGTGCAACTACGGTAACTTTAAGTTACATGTATATCTGTTCTTGTTTGTGAGTGATGATTGCTGTCTTTTATCTGTTTGTGTTATTGTTTTTTGGTATTTGGTTTGGTGTCAAAAAATGGACAACAACATTAGTAATTAATCTGTCTGTATGTTTATCTTTATTTTGTAGACCCTGATAAAAGTATTCAACTAAATAAAATAAGCCTCGAGCTCAAAATACAAAAAAATTCTAATTTCGAATAACACAAAAATATTAAAAAAACATAACATAACATAACATACAATTTACAAATTGTCAATTAATGTAGACGGTGGATCAACAATTTCACAAGCTCCCCCAAAATACCGCATTTTTTCTAAATTGTACCAAAATAATAACAAATCTGTCTATCTGGAATTTTGTATGCTGGAAGCAAATGACAATAGTTATCGAATATAAACGACGAATTGAAAGCAACTTCCAATTTTTACAACTATTTTTACGCATATTTCTTAAAAATGTATATTTCTGTGCATTTTGTGGATGATGCTGAAGAGTCTGAAGTACAATAGATATTTCTAATATCATAGATATGCAAACCAAATTTTACAGAAGTAAATTTGTATATTATCTGTAAACACAATAATTAGTTATTTCAGATTTGTGTGTAACAAATAAAATATGCAACAATATTATGACTTCTGTAAATACATATAGGGTATTGGCACAGCCGTGCTACACTGACATCATCCCTCGTGACCATTCACAATGCTATAACGACTGTTAGGTGCTGTCTTACTTGATCAAGCGGCTACCTATATAAATGAGTCTACATAATATCCAAGATGATTGCTAGAAAACTAGTAGCCCCAGCATCATCATAGGATACAGTGACCCAATTCTCCGTCTAGACTTCACTTGCCGAAAGATGGAGTGATGTGTAAACGAGGCCTTTTGACTAAAAAGACGTTGATTCCGTTTTAATTCATTTTATTGGGAGCGGGTCATTTTCCTGTTGAGTTTAATTATATAACTAACTATTTAAAATTATTACATATATGTTTATGAAAAATATAAATGCCCTTCGTGAGTATTAAAGTAGAAGAAAAAGAATTGAAATGAACAAGGAAATGTGATGTTGATGTTGCAGTTGGATGGGAAGTATCCCATACAACATGCTGTTGAAGTGGCCTCATTGTGGCTACTGATGGGGTTTTGACTCTCGTTGCTCGAACAGGAACAACCTTCCAACAAGCCATGTATAACCCATCCAAACGTAGTTGATTGTGCTGTTGGCAGGGGTTTTCGTTGCCTGGTGTATTTGGGGTTTTTGAAGATTTTCCACCATTTGTCGCTGATGATAGTGTCGACGTGAAGTTTTCGTGGGCGAGCGGGAGAAATTTGATGAGGTGAGCGCGAAGCGTGGTATCGCCAATTGGTTCTGGAACTTCAATGTCAAATTTGTGAGACAAGCCGAAAACGTAATAGTACGTGGGGCCTTGACTTTTTACCATAAGTGTGTCTGGCCTTGACATGGATCATGTGCGGATCAGTGGGGTGACATAAATTGAAGGCCGAGGGACTGATGGACATTGGACTGCTTTGGCTTGTGGTGGTTCTTGGAACACGAAGCATCTAATGATGTGTGGCTCCACAGTTGCGGCACACTTCATTACACAGACGATCCGATGCGTGTGGGTATTCGCGTGGCAATTAGTATACATTTTGTTGTGTTCAACGGTGCGTGGGCGCAACGCTTAACGATGTAAAGTAGTGTCATTACTTTAGCTGATGATTGAATGTGCAAAGATGACAGCGAGGCATGTTGATCTGGAATAATGATAGAAAGTACTACATACAAATGATTATATGGTATTCTGTGAGTGATCGAAGAGATAGTTTTGTGGAATCGTGATTTGTTGTTCTTTTCCGCGTTGTGGTGAACATTAGTACGTAAAATGCGTTATTTCTCCACTGGCCGTGTTATTGTTCTGTTTTGGGTCAGGATTTCTGCAACTCTCACGTTGCTGTCTTTGCCATAAAAGACTTTGCAGACTCGACCCAAACGCCATTCGGTAGGCGGTAGCAAGTCATCTTTGACTATACTAAATCGTCGATTTTTATGCTGTTTTTTTGTAGTTTTCCATTTTATTCGTCGCTGTTGTAGAGAGCCTTCAGCCGCTCCCACCTATATAGTAAGGAAATCTTTTTTTCAGGTACGTTTTGCGTATTTTCTGGAAGAGTGAGTAGGGCAGCTCCGCGAAAGAAATGACCCGGAGTAAGTGGGGTAAATTATTGTGGATTTTCGGACATGGCCGATAGTGGCCTTGAAGTTAATATGACCTCGATTTTGACCAATAGAGTAGTAAACACTTCAAACTTGAAGTTCTGGTTCGCGGAAGCTTTTTAATATGCGTCTTCATACTTTTAACTGCCGCCTCCCAAAGTCCGCCCATGTGGGGTGCATAGGGTGGAATGAAAGACCAGCCAAAACCAAGTGTAGTATATTTTTCGATTACTGCCTTTTCCGCAGTTCTGAGGAATTCTTGGTGTTCTTTTAGGAGATTGTAGCTGGTACCGACGAAATTTCGTCCATTATCGCTAAACATTGACTTGGGGGACCGCGTCTGCCGATGAATCTGGTAAATGTTGCGATGAATGCGTCTGCCGATAACTTGGAACAAGTTCCGAAGTGCACTGCCTTCGTGGAGAAGCATACGAAAACGGTATGAGTATTTTGAGTATTTTTGCGTTTCGGACGGTTGATGCTCAAATGCTGAACGGTCCAGCGAAATAGACTCCTGTGTATGTAAAATGCAGTGAAAATTGTACTCGTTCTATTGGGAGGGATGCCATTACTTGGATTTGAAATCGATGTTTGTAGATTGTGCACGGTTTGCAATTTCTTATGAATTTTCGTATCAAATTCTTTAAACGAGGAATATAAAATCCTTGTCGGATAGCGCGAAGCATTATATGGTACTCGGAGTGAATCAATATTTAATGAGAGTAATTGACGAGAAGATGTTTTCTTAGTAGCGAAGACCGGAAGAAGATTTGCTAGTCTACCTCCAACTCGTAGGAGTACGGAATGATCGAGGAAAGTACTAACCGTGAGAATTCTGCTTTTTGTACTTAGAAAGACATTTGCTGAGTAAAGCAAATTAGTTTTGTGGAATCGTGATTTGTTGTTCTTTTCCGCGTTGTGATGAACTATTAGTACGTAAAATGCGTAATTTCTCCACTGGCAGTGTTATTGTTCTGTTTTGGGTCAGGATTTCTGCAACTCTCACGTTGCTGTCTTTGCCATAAAAGACTTTGCAGACTCGACCCAAACGCCATTCGGTAGGCGGTAGCAAGTCATCTTTGACTATACTAAATCGTCGATTTTTATGCTGTTTTTTTGTAGTTTTCCATTTTAATCGTCGCTGTTGTAGAGAACCTTAAGCCGCTCCCACCTATATAGTAAGGAAATCTTTTTTTCAGGTACGTTTTGCGTATTTTCTGGAAGAGTGAGTAGGGCAGCTCCGCGAAGGAAATGACCCGGAGTAAGTGGGGTTAATTATTGTGGATTTTCGGACATGGCCGATAGTGGCCTTGAACTTAATATGACCTCGATTTTGACCAATAGAGTAGTAAACTCTTCAAACGTGAAGTTTTGGTTCGCGGAAGCTTTTTTAATATGCGTCTTCATACTTTTAACTGCCGCCTCCCAAAGTCCGCCCATGTGGGGTGCATAGGGTGGAATGAAAGACCAGACAAAACCAAGTGTAGTATATTTTTCGATTACTGCCTTTTCTGCAGTTCTGAGGAATTCTTGGTGTTCTTTCAGGAGATTGTAGCTTACTTAGAAAGACATTTGCTGAGTAAAGCAAATTAGGCGATTTTTTACAAAAGCGATCTCTTCGGTATTTAGCTATTTGTGTTTTTCATCTAACTTTTTGAGACACATTTTATGGAAGCGGAAGACGTAACATAAGACGCGTATACATCGATTTAATTTGGAAAATCTTGCAATTATGTATTCTGCATTGACATTCAAATGGAAAGCTGAGACACGTTTAGTTTCTAAATCACTGGGTGCAAATGTTCGGGGTTTTGGCTAATTTTGAATTGGTTGTATTAGCCATGGGTGCCCATACCACCAAAGTTGTTTCATTGAAAGTTCTTGAGGAACACAGCCTCTTGAACCTAAATCAGCTGGATTCTCGCTAGTTTTTACGTGTTTCCATTGATTTACACTGACCGGGCTAAGGATATCACTGACTGTATTGGCGACGAACGTTTTTAACGTTTGAGGTGATGTTTGTAACCACCTAAAAACAATTGATGAGTCAGTGCAAGGAAATAATTCATAGTTGATATTGAGGCCGTTCGTCACGATTTGTACTAATTTTGTAAGTAAGAGTGCTCCACATAATTCCAGCTTTGTAATCGTAGTTTTTTAATTATTTTCCATTCGACAATACTGGACGAAAGCCATGTGTCGCGCAGAGCCTACGAATATGTCATTGGGGTATTCTTGCTTGAAAGGCAGACGAACTACATCTGATCCATCTGATTGTCGGTATGTTGTTGTTTCATAAAAATGTTCGCACCAGGAATCATTTTCTGACCGGTACTGAGGTTTTTCGATTTCTTCGAATTTCCAAAACTTTTTTAATTATTCCTGAAGAGCTATGTCGTCGGATGAGGACATTAACGTGGAAATGTGTTTATAGGACCCGAATCCGCAGGTCCTGATAAATACCATCCAAAGTGATACTCTCGGGCCTCGACCCCATTTCCAATTTGTAATATTACACCTTTTTTGTTAATATATGGAAGGTAATCGCTACCGATGATAATATCGATAGGTCCAGGTTTGTAAAAAAATGGATCAGCCAGATCCAAATGTTTTACTTTCTCGAGAAGTTTTGTTTTTATTGGCCTTGAGGGTAGGAAATGCGCCAGGCTTGACACTACGAGAGCTTTTATTTTAATTTGGAATTCCGAGTTTGGAGATTGTAGTGTGAGATAACATCTACCCTTTGAATTGCTGACAACGGCGCCACCGAGTCCCAAAATGTGTGAATTATGGAATTCTATTAGAATGGTCAACTTCTCTTTAATGTGTCGGAAAATGAACTTTTTTCAGAACCCGCATCTAATAATGCCCTCACAGCAAATAATTCGCCACAATGTCCAATGTGGACAAGTGCCGTTGGAAGCACTGTGGTTCCCTCAATTTGCGAAAACATTGTTTGAATTGGTTCTATTGTTTCAGAAGTGGTTACGAAATTGTTCCTATTTTGAAAGTTTGAAGCCGAAGGCTGTTCCTTCTCATGATGATTTGACATATAGCTGTTTTGTTTATAGGCCGACTTTAGGTCCCAGCACTTGTTTCCACGTGAAGCATTTTTTTACATTTTCCCGTACTAGGGCACTCTGGCTTAAAATGATATTCGAAAGACAATTTAAACAATTATTGTTACACATTACACACTGGATTCTATTTTTCGGTGATAGGGACTTAAAATGTTTGCAAAACATTAGTGCATGATCCTGGTTGCACTTCTTGCAAAACGGATTCTTTTCTTGAGTATCAGACTGTACGTGAAAATATTGTAATCTGGAACCGGGGATTTGGCTTTCTAAAGTCAATTATTGTTTCTTTAATTATATAGGATAACAATTTATCCATTTGTTGCCATGTGCGCAATTCCTTGTGATCGCTTAAGGAATCTTCCCAGGCACGTAAAGTATCACCAGGAACTTTGAATGTGACCAAATGAATCAGTAGTGGATCCCAATTATCCACTGCAATATCGTAGGATTTGAAAATAGCTAAACTATCACACTGAATCTGTCGTGGGGATTTGGAGGATTTGATTTGAGCCGACTGAATTCCATTCATTTGCTGATTTACTAAATTCGCCGATTCTCGTAACGATTTGTTAATGCCTCCCACACTAATTTAAAATGCGCATCTACTAGATCACGATATCGTATGCTTCTCCTCTGGTTTTACCTCGGAGGTGGTACAGCTTTTGGGCAGGGGACAAATTTGGGTGAGTTCCGAAAACCGCGGTAAATATATTTCTAATGCTGCCTATTTAGAGTATGCCCCTCAAAAGGTGGTGTATCACATGGTGGTAATATAAGCGAGGGAATATAATGCGCCTGTGCCGTTTCTACTCTTGTCCCTTGTTGACTTTTTTTCACAAACTATGGACAGTATTTGGCCTTTGCATATCAGGCAATATGAACAAGCTTCTTCATATTTTTTCGCATTTGTGTCGTTAAAATCATGCTCTTCTTTGTCATCTTCCAAAACCTGAGCCTCGTAACTTGCCACCAACAGTGGCCATCTTCTATCTAATTCGAGGCCTTTAACTTCTAGAAGATGCACCGTTAAGGTGGTTGCTTCGAGGGTCTCGAACTGTTTGCAAAATGGAACAATGTGGAGATAATCGAAATGAATTTTTCTTTTAGACGCCATAGTTACCAATTATGATAAATTTCTTTTGAAATTTATATTTACTTAAGTCTCCACAAGAGATGAACGAAATAAATTCAAAAGTCTTGTAGAAATGATTTTCTCCTCAAATGAAATTTGGTTTGTGCGTTATTTTCCCGTAAAAGTCTCGAATAATGCTTGGGTAAATACTTTTTTTAATTATTTTTGAACCATAGAGAAATTTCGTAGGTTTATGAAACAAAAAAATAAAAAAATATTTATAAGTCTGTTGTCTCGTGGAACGTTCACCCAAGTTTTTATAAATGTCCTTAATAATATTTAAACAGGATTTGTTTTATGCCTCTCACAGCTGTAAATTATTCCCGTGTTTACTTTTCGAAAGATTATTGGTTTAATTTTTTATTTTATTGTTAAAAGTCTGAAATTTGACTTAATTTACTCCTCGACGGTATTTTGGCCCTCCAGGCTGATCCCCCCGCGGGTAAAATTATTTATAGCTGGGTGGCAACTCTTTTAAACACTCAATGTACATATGTCGGTATGTATACCTACTATTGTACATACATATGTAAGTAACGGCACCTTGTTATTGAAATTTATTTTTTCTTTCAAACGGTTTATTGTTTTGCGAAAAAAGAGAAAACACGTAAAGCCCGATTGACAAATGATTTTCCCATAAGAATAGTAAATAATTTAATAAAATTTGTTCAAGAAAAACAACCGAAACAATAGGAAAAAGTAGAAAAACATATAAATCGATAACATATGTCCCAGGATTTATAGAAAGATTCAAAAACGCTGACCTATATGACAAAGACAAATACCAGTTAGCACAGAAAACACACAATACCATAAACAAGCTATTTAGCAAGACAAAATCAAAAATAAAAAAGAAGACAAATCTGACGTGGTATATAAAATTAGATGTAACGGTGACAAGTTCAACTTATGCAACAAAGTATATGTTGACACTACAAAGACAAAATTAAAGACTAGACTATCTTCCCATAAATCCGACCGTAAAGCTTTTGATAAACCTTTGGAGCAAAAAACTGTTCTTGCAGCGCACTGTGTATTGACTGGCCACAATCCGAACTTTGACGACGTCGACATACTAGCAGCAGAGAGCCACTGCAATAGAAGATACACTTTAGAAATGCTACATATATTAGAAGTTCCGACAGAGAAGAAATTTAATTATAAGACAGACACAGACGGTTTCTCACACATATACAGGAAACTTGTAAACAAAAAAAGAGAAAATACGAATTAGTTACCACCAACTCTTGAAAGAAGAAAGTTCGTTGTTTGTTTTATTGAAATGTAATTATTGTAATAGTCAGTAAATTTTAGTAGTGTTAGTAAATTTTATGTATATTAATTGTGATATTTTTGTAATTTTGTTTAGTGTAACACCCCTGAAGATGATCGACAAAGTCGAATCGAAATATTGGGCATAAATTTAAATAAAAAGATAACAGCAAAACCAACAAATTCAGGTTTTATCATTTTATGGCCTCAAGCTGGACAATATCAAAAACATAATTCAACAACATGTCAACAATACAGACATTGTTTACGCCAAAATAGCTTTAAGAAAATTCACTTAATTGCAATGCCCTAACTCCTAATAAATGTTTACAAATTCCCAATTATCACAATGTATATGCAGGCTGATTGTCATAACACTTGTATTTAGACAGTCAATTGCAGCAACATAATTTTTCGCCCTAAAAGTGAATAATGTCATAAGGAGAACTTCCGTCTGTTGCGACAAAACCTCAGCCCTGTTTAACATCAACTACCAGACTGGTAAGATCAAATTCAAGAAAATAAATCCAACATTATCTTGTCAATCTTAAAAACTTTGTTTTCTTCTTCTATCCCCAAATCTGGTTCCATATGGAATATTCTCCCTTGAAATTCTAATGGAGTTGCAAAAATCATTTTCTTGTATTGGGCTCATGAGATGTTCTAATCCCAATCCAGGTCTATTATTCTCCCACACACACAGTTACATTTGGTCCTTCGAACCGGATATGAACCAGTGACCTATTGATATGTATTCATATCCAATACATGTTATGTTTCAAGTTCACAATGATCCTCTGTTTCGGTCTCTGGTCTTGATCCCCACTAACATAACCAAACGTGTCTATATGTCCATATTTGGATGAGCACTCAATTTCTATTAATATCATTCTTCTCTCTCATTCTCCCTCTGTACACACCTCTCTTGTTCTTTATCACTCAAGCAAAATTTAAAAACAGCATACTCTATTTCTTTTCATTGGAAGAAGTAAAGAAAGAGCCTGGAAGTTCCAATCACAGAAGGCGAACGACCTCGCATTCTAGCTTGTTTTTTTTGGTTTGTTGGAAACAGCTGATATCACATAGACACCTATATACATACATACGTATGGATAGCGACTTTTTTGTTCATACTCAGACCAAAGTATCCCAATCAACGTTTTCGGTACGACCATTGAAATCCTTAACTCGGTCATATTATAACCGATTTTTCATCATGTTTGCCAACAAATCCATCGATATTATCATTAAACTAGAGATCTAAAAACCGAAACAAATCTAATTCGTTACCTAATTTGTAATATTCATATGATAAACATATGATGGTCTTGATTGAGACTTAATTTGCCTTCTGGATTCATATTCGATAATGTTATTGAAAATCCTATGAGAAACTTAAACAAAAGCACAGGAAAAGTTCAAAAATTGAAAGTTGATCAACTGTAGGTATCGCTTGAATTCTGTCTTCATTGCGATGATATCCATACTCTTTCTGTCAGCGTTTTAGTTGCTAGTGATTATATGATTTTGGACATTCTAATACATTTTTATATTCGTTCGTTCATATGACCATTTTTTGTATACACTTGAGCTGCCTCTTATTGGTGCCTCTTTTAATCTTACTACAATTTTTGAACCTCGTTTCTAAAACCATTTGCGATTTTCTTTTTTTGCTCGGGTATTTGCCTATATTTATAGATACGATATTAGTTCTATCAGACTTTTTTACAATATAATGTCTCTTAATAAGTTTATCCGACTGGCCGATAGGTTAGTGGAACTCGAAGCTCACCTAAATGATAAAAAGACTGCTTTATCCACGTCTTATATCATTGAAACTCATCAGGAAGAGTTGAAAGCAGTATGGAGAGACCTTAAGCTCGCTTATGACCAATGTCTTTTCGATATTGAAAATGAAGCTGAGGATGACGAGAAAGAGGAAGGTAATAGGGATGACAATGACGATGAGGCTTCGGAAATTGCTACCGTTAAGGGGAAATTTACTAGTGCGTATGCCACGTATTGTCGCTGCAATGCTCGTTTAAGTGAACTTCATCATGACTTATCTACTCCCAAGAGAATCCCTATTTCATGCTCAGGACACAATTCATGCGATGGCCTTAGTCCAGAACGACCTGGATTTAAGTTGCCACCGTGTGAAATTCCCACCTTCAGTGGCGATTATTCTTCCTGGCCAACCTTTAGGGACATCTTCACGGCCGTTTGTATAAACAATCCAAGATTAAGTTCTGTTGAGAAACTCTTCCACCTCAATCAGAGGACCAATGGAGAGCCTCATGATATTGTTAGTAAGGTCCCATTGACCAATGAAAATTTTAGCTTGGCATGGAAAAATCTTGGCTCTCGTTACGAGAACAAGAGAGTCTTAGTAAACCTCCAACTAATATTACCACCGAATCTGGAGATGCTCTGAAGAAACTCCAGAGTTCCGGTCAAAACCAATTTGGGAAGAGCAGCTCCAATCGTCCGTCTAATGCTAAGAATGTACGCACTTTTCAGAATAAAATTACGGAAGTCAGTTGTACATTATGTCCTAACGAAACTCATGTCATTCAAAATTTTCCAAATTTCTTAAGAATGAATCCCATCCAGAGATATAATGAGCTAAAGAAGAGCAATCTTTGTCATAAATGTTTTTCGAAAGTTCATACCGTAAAAAGATGTTCTAGTGGAGTTTCGTGCTCTGTTTGTAAAAAGCCCCACAACACGCTGCTCCATCGAAATGCAGATCCTCCGAAGCCTGTCATTCCAAGCCAACCTAACATAAATGACATCCCTTCCCAGATTTCTTCCCCATTTCCAATCAATTCTAGTTCATCTACGATACAGTCCACAAGTTCTGGGAACGGGGTTATCCAGACATGTTTTTCTAGTAGTAGTAGAGGCATTTTACTAGGCACTGCTCTTGTCAACATATGTCACGGTGGTTTGAAATACATTGCATGAGCTTTATTGGATTCAGGTTCTGAGGGCACTTTTATATCCGAACGAATGTTTCATGCACTCCAACTTCCTTTCAGGCGCACCTCTGCTAAAATCTCAGGATTGAATAATACGATTTCGGCTGCCGTCCAAAAGGAGTGTTCTTTTACACTTAAATCTATTATGGACTCCGGTATTGAATTGCCCACGTCGCACAGTGGGCTACCCCATACAAGTTAGCCGGCAAAAATTATTTTTAAATTTAAAATAGATGGATTTGGTGTAAAATGGGTCCATGAAAATTTTTGACAGAATCAAGGACCGATAAGACCTCCCTAGGGGTCCTAGAGAGTCTTAGGGTCTATTTAAAGGGCCAATGGGGTAAGAATTACTTCCTTACATTATTTTTTCGATATTTTTCCAATGAATTGTGATGTTATAGATGATTCGCCGAATGGAGGTGATAGTACAGGGCTAGAACACAAAATACTGAGAGGGAGGAGGAGGTCAAGAACGCAAAATAAATGACCCTAAATAGAAAATTTTATTTACTTTTGTAACACAATAGAAAAAACAGAATTGAAAAAACTTGTTTAAATTCTTATTATTCAATTTCAACAAAAAAGGGCTTAAAATTAAAATAGGACTGCTCATTCAATTTCATAATAAATGAGTCATACATTTATGAGTTAAACCAAACACTACTCTACTATTCATCAGAATCAGATTCACTAAAGTTTTCTATTTCTTCAGTTTCACTTGCTCCTGCAAGCTCAAAACGTAAATCTTTATGGGCATCAAAACTAGGCTCAACTAAAAACCTTATAACTTCCGGTGGGAGCGATGAAAAGTTTTTGAAGGGTTTTTGTCGATAAGAATTGATCAGAGGATCTGATGTTATCAGCAACATGTTAAGCAAATCTCTGTTTGTATTGATTATTGAAGATTTCCGTGTGTGCGCCAACCTGTATCGCCTACAATCCTTGTTGCGAGCTTCCTGAGCTTCTTCAGATAACTGACCGATGGGTACAACGAAATTTTTTATAACATCGATCGCATGGCATAATATCTTGTGCATGCTAACAGGCATAGGGTACCAGTCGTAAAATTTCAAATATTTGTCTCTAGTTTCTAGGATGAATCCTTGAAACTCATGCAGATTAATTTCAAATCCTGATGACAAGACACTTAAAATAATATAAAAATTTTTAATGACTTCTTCGTCTAGTCCAGTTATTTCAGCACTCTTTGAATAATTTATAAAAAACCTTCTGGCAGTATTTCCATCATTTGTCGTGCCATATCCCGGTTTTACACCATCAATAATCAGGCCCATCTCATTTTTGAAACGCTTTTGAATATCGTTTTTTCGATTCGCTACAGCCTCTTTATCTGCAGGTTGTCGAATCATGTACTTTTTCAATTCTAGCCGGTACGCAATATGCAGCATGCACTCTAATGACTTTATCCACGCATGAAGGGTGGCCAGCCCATATGAATAAAATGCTGAATTAGGTTCTTTGACAATGTTGACGTTATTCATTTCACTGGGCTTAGCACCGCAAATGTAACAAGATTGCGCGGCTTTGTGACTAGTTAAATAGTTGGCCATTTTCCCATCAATCATTGTTAAAAGAAATTCAAATTTTATTGTTACTTTTTGGGAAAATACAAAACAATCCAGATTCTGCAATTTTTCTATTTGATTGCGTATGACTTTAAATTCCTGGACCGACATTTCCTCTGTTTCTTTTGCAAACAAAAATTTCAGGGGTCGGCAAAGACGGGTAGACGAAGGGCTAGAATTTTGCCATAAAACATTGGTTGGATTGTCTGTTGCTCGTAGTTGTATCGGTACAAAGGATAAGACAAATAAAGACGAATCTGAGCAACATTCTGCTTTAAACTTTTGTTTATAATTACTGTGGTTAGAACTTCCATCCCCTCCCCATTTACAAATAAGAGTTAATGAGTCCAACTTCGTACTTGTTAAAACTGATTCTTGAGCTTTTAGAAGCCTACTTGTTGTAAGGTGAACAATATCTTGCACATTGAGGTAAGCACAAGTTTCGTCGACATAAATAGAGGTTTCTGGCGGAAAGCATTCCTGTTTAGCTTTTCTCAAGACATACTTTTAATGAATTAAAGAATGGCCTGCAGCGAGCGCTTGCTTACGCAAAATCAAATAACTGATTTGAGAATGTTTTGCATCGATGTACAAGGCAAGAGCATCTTCACCAGTGTACATACGTTGTAAATTTCCCTTTTCAATGTTTTTGAGCATCAAAGTATTTTCTGGCTTCTCAGAAACACTTTGAATTATATTTGCCACTGCACGAAAACCACTTGTCCGCTTTGACATTTGCGCTGCGTAGCACAATTCTGAATCAGAGCGTGACTCTAGCAAATCTCGCACTTTGTATCGCTTTGCACTATCCTCACAGGCATCAAAACTTTTGATAGGTCTTCCACGTTTAGATGTCGACGGTTGTTTATCTAACATATCAACATTAGAGCTTTTGCCGCAATAAAATTCCAAAACAGTAACCTTTTGAAGCCATGAATCATTCTTTTTCAAAAATCTAAAAAAGTTGATCCGTTTGAAGCTGATAAACATATTTTAGATAAGCTTTTCTCACCTCTCCTTACGAGTACCTGCTGCAACCCACATTTTTTCAATATTCGAACAAAGCGCAGAAATTTTGTTTCTAACTTTTTTCTTTTCTTTATCATCAGCGTCAGAAATATTTATTTTATCAAATATTGTCGAACATAATTTATGAAAACGTTCATTTTTAGAAGCGGCTATCCACATTTCAAACACCTAAGAGTTCGAAAGTGTTATTTTTCTTTGATCCATTTTCTAATTATTTAATATTATTATTTCTTTAATTTAATTTCAAAACTGAATGCTTATTATTTGCTTTTCTAAGTGCACGTTTTTGTTTTTTTTCTTTACTTTTCACATTCACTCATTTTACTTTACTTTTCACATTTACTCATATTCATAATAGAGAATTTAATTTCAAAACTGAATGCTTATTATTTGCTTTTCTAAGTGCACGTTTTTGTTTTTTTGCTTTACTTTTCACATTTACTCATATTCAGAAATATAAGTATTTTTGTTGTTGGTTTCCAATGCAAAACGCAATACAATTACATACATATTGAACAAATAAAGTACAATGCAGTTCTACTGCGACCACCTTATGTATGCATCTTGCTCATATTGTGAATAGCTAATTTTGGCTTTTGTGGCGTGCATATTCTAGTGCTTCTACCGTGTAGTTATTATACCATGCACTTGACTTGAAATATTGCCTTTGACTTGAAATATTACATTGATGCAAAGTCGTGCGAAGTATCAATCTTTCAAGATGTAAGAGAGTATAATCTAGAGAGTGTTTTAGCGAAGTTTCAAGTTTATGTCACCAATGAGATGGTCCAACTTATATCAAATATTATGCTAATTTTCATCGAGAAAACCTCTAATTTGAGACAAATTTATAGGCACTTCTCTAAAGATATGATAATTGTTGTTATTTTTATTAAAACGAGCATATCTTTTTAAGCAAAATATGTTCCAACCAAAATTCTAGAGCAGCATTTGTACTAAAAATGAGAATAATTTGAATGAGATGTCTTTAATGCGCATGCAATTGAAAAAAATAGTTTTTTAAACTTCATCTTTGACCTACAAAATTATGGCTAGTAGACGGCTCAAAACACCCATGGCTACTTTTTTTATATAATTGGACAATTCTTATTATGTCTGAATCATTAAAACACATAAAATTCATTTTGATTTTTTACCGGCTAGACCCTGCAAATAGCTCACTGTGCGACGCATGACACGGACGACAGAAAAACATGTGTGAAGCGGACGGCGGACAAACACTCACTGATATATTCACGCTACATTACACTACACCTCCACTTTTCGGAAGAATGGTCATACAACATACATTGTATGATCATTCTTTTAATTTAAAATGAATATCAACTTATTTTATGCAATCATTTTGGTTATTTTTAACAAATATATTTTATTTCTTAATATCTATTTTATAATTTCTTAAATTATACCCGGGTCATGTTGTGTATACCTTAAGTCTATTTTTATGTACAATTTGTTCTTTATTAGATACTTTATCAACTAGTTTAATATTATTGTTCTTAAGAATATCCTTAACTCTATATGATCCACTATATTGAGGATCCAATTTATGGCCAGCCTCGTTCCTCAGTAAGACCAAATCTCCTATTCTAATTTCATAGTCTATAATTTTCCTAACATATAACATCTTTTGTCTTATTTTGCACTTATCTATTAGTTCTTGGGCCCTCTTATGTGCTACTTCTAATCTAAATTTTGCCTCTTTAGCGTAATCGTCTACATTATACAACGGAGTAATCCTATATACCTCATTGAACTGCCTGGCCAAATTTGGTATTTTTCCAAAAACTAGTTTATATGGACAGTAACCGTGCGACGTTGATGGCGTGGTGTTGTAGCAGTACGTGAAGTACCTAAGCCATTCATCCCAATCACTTTTGTCAATGGATATGTACGATCTCGTTAAAAGTTCTGTGACTTCTTTCAACCGTACTTGCTTGCTTGCTCTATTGAATTCGATGACTTTAATACAATATTTAAATGCGCTTAAGAGCTAACATTAGTCATTCTTACATTATTACTAACATACTTAAAGTATTTTTCTAGTACTATATATTCTAACGTTTATATGTTGTAGTTATACATACATGTCACTTATACTAAATCTATAATATATCAAAAAAAATCCCCAAAATACGAATTACTATAAAGGGAATTACTCATCATTTTTTTATATATAAAACTTAAATTAACACTTATCACTATCACTTATAACTACTATTTACAATATAGTGAACCATTGTCTGTTCCAATTATTGGCATGTGTTGTATACGAGATCGTCCAAGTCAAAACTACCTAACCTTCGATGGTAGAATAGGAGCTTACCATCTCTATACAAAATGCCCTCCCTCTCCAGAGTCAAAAGACCGACAGCAGGTCGGTAGTTATCCTCTAGTAGTCTTAGCAGATTGTTATCTAGCTGAAGACTATCCCTAACCATTCCGTTATCCAAGGAGGCAGACCTATCTAGGAACCGAAGTGCCCCATTCATTAAAAATACGTCAATCCGATCGAAACCGGCCGCGTTATAAATGGTTCTACAAGAAGGTCTTCTTATAGTTCCGTCCTCAGCAATCGTGGGTGGCAAACACAGGCAAGATACCAGTATACGCCGCTCCCACGTCCTAAGTCTCTCCATCTGGGCGGATGAGATTCCAAACCAGACGGGGAAAGCATAGGACAAGATAGGTCTTATGATCTGTTTATAGATCAGCAGCCTAACATCGGTACTAAGACCCCTCCTGCGTCGTAAAGTCGCATGGTAGAGGTAAAAAAGTCGTTTAACCTTGGCCAATATGTGATCCATATGCCTATAGAACTCAACATTGGTTTGAAAAATGACCCCAAGGTACTTAATTGTGTCCGAGGTCCTAATCGGGCTATTCCCTATCCGGATGTCAGGGACATAACTCCTGACATTTGGGTAAAGAAATCGCCGTTTCCCCTTAAAAATAATGCTGTCACATTTTGCTATGTTCAGCGTCAGTTTCCATCTGTCGAAATAAGTCGATAACTCTGAAAGATAGTCATTCAGTCTTGCGTTAGCGGTAGAAGCTACAGGCCCCGATGAGCCAATAAGTATGTCGTCAGCATAAATTAACAGCAAGTCACCCTGGGGTGGTTGCGGAATATCACATAAAAGTATATTGTAGAGGACTGGTCCCAGAAGTGAGCCCTTTGGCACCCCTGCCACAACGTCTCTACTGTCCGAAAGTTGGTCCCCTACTTTAATCTTAAAGGTGCGGCCTCTGAGGAAGCTCGCAACAATCCGACAGGTGTTGCCACCGAATCCTAGTGTCAGCATCTTGTACAAGATACCGCCGTGCCATGCAGTGTCAAAAGCCTTGGCAAAGTCAAGGCTGACAGCCACGGTAGCGTATTTCTTGTTCAATGACTTGGTAACGTAGTTCGTCAGCACCGAAAGTGCATGAGACGTCGAGTGTCCCTTCCGAAACCCGAACTGGCTGTCCGAGAGTATCCTCCGGTCCTCGATTGTCTCCCTAATCCTCGAGAGCACAAAGTGCTCGAAAAGTTTACCAAAAGCCGATAGAAGAGATATCGGTCGGTAGCTTCCAGTCCGCTTGGGATCAGAACCGGGTTTTAAGATAGGAACCGTTAGAGATTCCTTCCAAGCCCCCGGGAAATAACCCAAGTTTAGGCAGTGGTTAAAGATCGCTGACAAGAATGTCCAAACAACTAAGCCCGTTTTCTTCAAGACTATGTCCGGGATACCGTCCACACCAGCAGACCTACGGTTCGGTGTTCCCCTGAAGGCCTCACCTACGTCCTGTGGCGTCACAAATTCAAGATCCTGTCAGGTCCTCGCGTTGCCGCGAGTAGAACCGTCAGCAGTCACTACGTCGCCAAACTGTACGATGGGACTAACGTCATCCAAAGCCGAAGTTTTCCCCTTCAACAATATTGTCGAAAGGAATTGTGTTCCGGTCCTGATTAGGTCGTCCTCCCTGAATACTGTCTGCTAAGAGGTTTGCCTTACCGTAGTCGTCCGGAACTAACACGCCGTCCGTGTCTAATAGATCCGAAATAGGCTCTCTGGTGTTTATACCAGCAGCCGCTTTCACCCGTCGGAATGTTCAATTGTAAACTCGTATATCCTCAAGATAAGTCCAAAAAAAGTCCAATGAACTTTCTCAAACTCAGAGATAGCACCTGGATAATTCTATCCAAGTTGCGTATCTGAGCCTTGAGAATGCCGTGCCGACCAGGGTCTTCTGATCTATGCAAAGTCCGTCGTAGACTCTTCTTTTCCCGTATAAAATTTAATATATGCGGTGGAAGTCGTCGGGGTCCTTTATGCCCAGTGGAAAACCTTGGAATAGTCTCTTCCATAGAATCACGAAATGCCGTGGTCATGACGCCCACGCACTGGTCTATTTCACCAGTAGTAACATTTCGGTCAAATGGTAGTCCGCAGTCTCCCAGTCTCCGGTCAAGTCGGTTGTTAAAGCTATTAATGTCCATTTTGTCAAAGTCAAAAAACGTCTGTCGTCTATTGCCTGACGCAAGCCCATCCCCAGTCACTATGATCTCCACAGCCCTGTGGTCAGATTCATAGTCTAGAGTTCTGAGGCCAATGCCTTCAGCCTCGCCTTCAAATGTGATACCCGGGGATACCATGAAGATATCGATGTAGGAATTTGTTCCATTACTTTCAACCGTACCTAGTGTTTGGTGCTGATATGCCGTCGAAATTAGTTTCTCCATCTTGAGTAGTCCGCATATCTCCATCAGTAGGGTGTTCTTATATTCCGTTCTTCATAGGACCATAGGTGAGAATAAAGTGCTCAAATATCGCTTTCGCAACAGTTTTGACACTCTTGTCATGAATTAGTATAGAAACTAAATATATTGTCAGATCACATATCAATGTGACTGCATATTCATTCCCGTGTTCCTACTTTGGAAGTGGGCCAATGGTATCTACAAGTACCGTATCAAATGCCCTTGTTGGTGTAGGTGTTAAAGTCAATGGAGTTCTTATATGTTTCGTAGTTTTAGCCATTTGACACTTTAGGCATGACTTTACATATTTCGTTATGTCCTTAGTCATATTTTTCCAATAAAAATATCTCCTAATTTTGTCAATTGGGCGAAATATTCCACAGTGTCCACCTTCTACACGGTCATCGTGGTATTTCTTCATTATTTCTTGAATAGTCTTTGCATCCTTTTCATCAATTTGGGTCATCTCATTTAGTAGTGCTACTGTTATTCCAACCAATTTTTATTGCCCATTAATTTAAATTTATTTATCGAGACAAATTCGAAAATTTTCTCACTAGGTGCCACTTTCAATTTGTTGATGCTATGTTTATAGGCCACTTCCTCGAGCCTTGGGAAAAATTGTCCTAAGTCAAATTTCCCATTAGTAAACAAATCATATATTTGTATATATGTTATTATAGATTTTCCTCGTTTGATGTAGGGGGTAATCTTTAATTTATAATATTTCCTGACGTCAGTATTGTTCAATGGTACATATTTACTGGGCTTTTTATATTCAATATACTGATGCTTTTCAGTTTTCATTCCCTGTGTCATTTTCCTTTTTTGTGACTGACCTAGTCGTGACTTTCAATATATGGCCAGTCTCTCCATGTATGTTTTTAAGATCTTCAATAGTAATACGCGATAAGGCGACGTAATTATCCTTTCCCCTAAGATATTCAACTGTAAAATCATACTCCTCCAGAACAAGTCCCATTCTTGTTAATTTTGAACTCGGATTCCGCATAGAAAATAGATATGAAATAGGTCTATGGTCCGCTCGTACAAGGAAAGGGTTCCATATATATATATGGTCTAAAATGCGTAATAGGCCAATGTATCGCCGTTAACTCCTGTTCAATAGTCGACTTGTTACTCTCTCCCTTAGTAAAAGTCTTCGAAGCATATGCTACAGGCAGACGTTTTCCATCGTATTCCTGTGTTAATACTGCTCCACAAGCATGTTTACAAGCATCTGTGGTAATACAGTCTACCGAAATCTGGTTATTGCAATAACGTAGGACTGATTAAAGCCCTTTTGAAATATCGAAATGCATTGTCGCAATCTTTCGTCCATTCGAACGGTACACCTTTCTTCGACAATCTTGTGAGATGCCTAGAGTATTCAGACAAATTTTTAATAAACCTTCGGTAGTAGTTACAAAACGCGACGAATCTTTTCACGCCGTCTGCATCCGTCGGTGTGAGATAATCCCTAATTACTGAATATTTACCATCGTCAGACAAGATTCCTCTGTATTTGCACTTATGTCCGAGATACGTCACTTCCCGCATGAAAAATGAAAATTTTTCAGGGTGTAGTTTGAGATTGTTTCTACGACATAATTCGAAAACGTCTGTCAGATTCGAGAGCATATGTTTTTCGGAACAACCTAGAACAACCAAGTCATCCATGTACAGAAAAGCTTGTTCCGGTTTCAAGCCACTAAAGGCAAGTGTCATCATTCGTTGAAATGCATTTGGAGCTATTTTCAATCCGTATGGTAGTCTAGTAAACCTGTATAAACCATTGTTGCTTGAAAATGATGTAAGGTCCCTAGACTTTTCGCCAAGTCCTATCTGATGAAATCCAGAAATTAAATCTAGACAAGAAAATACTTAGCTCTGCCAAGTTGATCCAGAATATCATCGATTCTTGGCAGAGATAATTTATCCGCAACTAATTTCTTATTTATCTGTCTATAATCTATGAAAAGTTTCCATCTTTTCTCATTCGAATTAGGAAGAGATTGGGTACCAGTAAAATTGGACTGTTATACTCCGACTGTGATGGCTCAACTATGTTGTCATCTATGAGTTTCTTGACCTGTCTCTCTATCTCGTCCTTATGCGTGTGAGGTATACGATAATTTTTAATATATACTGGATGTGTATCTTTAACTTCTGCTCATAAAAATTATTAATAGTAATTGTTTCTGATTCTAAACCGAAAATATCACTGTATTCAGAACAAAGTTTAGTTAACGTCGTGCCAAAACGTTCTGGGAACTGTTTTCGCAGTATGCTTATTATTTCATTCTTTCATTCTTTATTTCCAGCTTGGTCACTTTTATTTCATAATCGTCAATATTTTCGGTTAAATCCCTTTTTGTTTAAGTGTAACTGTGTTTGTATTTGTGTTAAGGATACGAATGTATGTTCTGTCCGCTTTACCAATGTACTAGCTATAAAGATACCTGGTGAGGGTTCGTGGTGAGGTACCAATACCTCTTGGCAAATTGTCTGAAGCTTTACTAGTCGTATCACTTCTGACCTTGCTGGCAAAGCTTTGTCGTCATTGCATGTATTCGTAATTGGTATTTCTATTGGGTTATTTAGTTTATGTGGGCGTAGGACAAGATAGTTCTGATCTTGATCGAAATCTAAAATGCAATTATATTTTCTCATAAAATATATACCAATTATCCCGTCACAGGGTATTGGAAAACTTTCATGAACTAAGTGAAAAACATGTGGTATCATAAGATTCTTGCACCTTGCATTAAAAAATGTGGTACAAATGGATCGTATTTTACCCGTCCTATGTCACTAAGTGAGGTTATTTCATTACTGTTTATCCATTCTGACGGAATATGGTTCCCTTTTATTAATGATAGTTCAGCTCCTGTATCTACCAGCAACGTAATTAGAGTGTTAGTGTGATTTATGTAGAGCCATAAACCATCAGAGATATAAGCACTTTCCAATGATTTAGAAAGTGATTCTATCTCACCACAGTATGTATTAGCAGACTTATTGTTCTGCTTTATATTTAGCATTTTGGCTGATATTACCCCAACCGATTCGCCTTTTATCTTCTTTTTCAATGTGTCCATTATGTCTGTTATTGTACTCTCCCCGTCAATCAAATTTCTAGCGTTGCCCTTCAATTTTGTCCTTATTAAGGATACTGCTAAAGCCTCGTGTGAGTCTTTAAGGCTGTTCACCAACGAAAAAGCGTCTAAGAACGAACGCATATTTTCAGGCTTCCCATCGAAGTCTAGGATTAGCCTCGAAGCCATATTCAAAAATTCCACTGTCGTCTGCGTCATGGTTACTTCCTTATCGCTATCATTATAATCTGAATCAATGTCTACTTTCCTAATTGGTATGATTTTCCTTTGGTCAGGTGAGGGTATTAATATACTAATGTCTATTGTCCGGGATTCTCCTATAGAGTGTGGAATATTCTGTTCAATGTTATACTTCGACAAGATTCTAACTAATTGATCCCTTAGAGACCAACATATCGCGAAACTTTGTTCCCTATGTTCGTCGGTAAATCTTTCCTTGTATGTATTTATTAAATTCGTGATATTTTCCACAGAACTTATTACGACGCCTAGGTGTTTCCTACCTGTCTCAGTACGAATGTAAGTGTTTTTATTAATACACTTGTATGCCCTTTTAAAATTTTCCTTCTCCGTTTCAATGACTTTCCGTGCCAGTTCCCATTCCATTATACTCGGTCCATGCTATTTTCCCTAAGCATATACTTCTTCTTTAAATTTTTTTGGACTGCCCGGACAGTATGGCAGTGTCTTCGTTCTTTTAGGATTTTTGCTACTTAAAGCAAAAGGAAATTTTGCCACAGAATAGCAGATTGATTTTTTCTCCCCTTTTATTTTGCCGCTTAAAAGGCAAAGACTGGCAGGATCGCCATGTAAGATAACACAATTCTTTCCTGATTGAATCTGTCTCGTGGCTGAACGAGAGCCGAATCCAAGTGTGTTTTATTAAGGGAACCATCGCTGACTTATATACTGAATTCCAGCTTCGCCAGCATCGATCGATGGTCCCGAAAAATCAATACAAAATAATTAATACATTCATACATTTACATACTCCTACATATATACTTATAATTATGATTCACTATTACTATGCCGAAAAGTAGGGAAAGTGGGTCACCCAAAATAGCCACCGCATAACAAACGAACGGCAACGGTTCATTGACAGTCCGCTGTATGCTGTATCAGCAATATTCCATTGTGGCTGGTGCCCTGGCGTAACCAAGAAGTTTATGTAATTTGATATTCTTTTATATGCTACAGCCACTAATGTTCCTGTTTGCATAGGTGAATTATATTCACGCTACATTACTCTACATTGCAAATGTCTATGAAGATATAGAATACTCTGGCGACATATGTCAAATGCCTCATAAGTTCTCCGATGCCGGACAGGAAAGTATAGAGAAGCATTTGAACGTCTCAAAAAACTTAGTCGAGCAACTAAAATAAAGATATTTAATACCTATATGAAATCAACTCTTCTATTTGGAAGTAAGACATGGTAATAAATAGACTTACTGCTCTCATAAACAGTTGCGCTGCGGAATATTTTGCGAAAGAAGAATCAATAGAATCGGAAGTCGTTAGAATCAATAACGACAATAGCTATTGATGGAATCCACAAGGTCTTAAAATGACGATAGAGATTATTATAATTGAAATTTTGATTCCCTAGCTGTAAGACCCTCGAACTCGAGAATATGAACGTCTAATTGAATAAATAAGAATAAAGACTATCCGTATGAACGTAGATACAACTAGTAAATCAAAAAAAAAAATTTTTTTCAAATCCATGCTTTATGCAAGCAGAATTCTATTGGGCCTAGAAATTCTTTTTTAGTTATCTTTTGTAGAAGGAAAAATTACTGCGTTATCAGGAGCAAAAATAATAGATTTTTAATTTGTGGTTTGTATGGGAGGTACCACGCCCCTTTGTCCATTCCCGCTCATATTTGCAGCAGCACTTAAAAAATGCACACCAAACCGACGTACCAAATTTTGTTCAAATACCGTTATCAGGAGCAGAAATAATAGATTTTTAATTTGTGGTTTGTATGGGAGGTACCACGCCCCTTTGTACAATCCCGCCCATATTTGCAGCAGCACTTAAAAAATCCACACCAAACCGACGTACCAAATTTTGTTCAAATACCGTTATCAGGAGCAGAAATAATAGATTTTTAATTTGTGGTTTGTATGGGAGGTACCACGCCCCTTTGTACAATCCCGCCCATATTTGCAGCAGCACTTAAAAAATCCACACCAAACCGACGTACCAAATTTTGTTCAAATACCGTTATCAGGAGCAGAAATAATAGATTTTTAATTTGTGGTTTGTATGGGAGGTACCACGCCCCTTTGTACAATCCCGCCCATATTTGCAGCAGCACTTACAACATGCACACCAAACCGACGTACCAAATTTTGTTTAAATACCGTTATCAGGAGCAGAAATAATAGATTTTTAATTTGTGGTTTGTATGGGAGGTACCACGCCCCTTTGTCCAATTGGTCAAATTTTTCCATTTCCTTGTATTGTCATCGAAAATGATTAAGTGTGCAAAATTTGAGCAAAATTGGTTGAGAAAAAAGCTTTCAAAAATTGATTTCAAATTTTGTGGCACACAAACATATATAGAAAGTAACCTTATATAAAGCATGGAATAAAGAACTTTGAATTGCTCCCACCAATTCTCGCGTAAAAGGATAGAACTAACACAATAATTATATTACCAACTAAAATAAATTAAAAAAAATATTCTGATTTTGTTTTTGGAAAGCAAAAGTTGTTTTTTACTAAACCACATATTTACGTAATATTAATGTATATACTAATTTACCTGCAAGGCAATAACCACAAGCCGATTCTCCATCTGGATGCTTTTCTCTCATGTGTATTTCTAAAGTCTCTTGATATTTGTAATGCCAATTACATTGCGGACATTTGAGTGTTTTGCAAGAGTTACGTGTTGATTGGTGCATATTGTTATTTAGACGTGCTGAATTTAAAATCATTTCACACCTAAAAATTAACATAAGAACATGATTAACATGATGCAGAATTATGTTCAATCTTGTATAAAAATTTATATTAATGTAATATATACTGTCTTCATGATAATCAAATCTGTCGCTATTTTTACTGCCAGGTTTGAGTAAATTGAAAACTGTAAATGTGTTTTCTGCAAAATCGATTTCTTGAGTTGTGTCCCTCTTGTAGTAAATAAGCGACATTTATAATTATCTGTTTATATCCATTTATATACGATTGGTTTACTTTGGATCCTGCTGTTTCTAGTTATATTTGAACTACAAATAGTTAAAATGAAAGCGGGTTACATGGGTCCATGTTATTATTGCTCTAAAAACCACATTTTCAATCGGATCTTGATCAAATTTCTCACACCATGTTATATTTACACTATGAAAGTTACCTATATGGGTCCATGTTTTGGTATAGCCCCGTACAACTGGGCCACCAGTTTACTGTCACTCTAAAACGCACATCTTACATGTGATATTGGGTTTAGTAATCAAAACGGGGTATATACGCAGGGAGTGGTGTATAGTATAATATAGTCGGCCCTGGCAAAATTTAGCCTTTCCTTATTTGCTTTCTGATACATATGTACAATTATCAAGTTTTTTCATATTTATATTAATAAGCAAGTACTCAAATTCCCAGTACAAGGTAGTCATTGCCATACCCATGCCCTAAAAACAAATCAAAAATTGGCTAAACTTTAATGTTATGAGATGTTATTTTGAATCACCCGGTATTTCGGTGGCTGTCACTTTGGAAGCTTTTATTCTTTGACATTTGACAAGTAGAAACTATGCCATTACTAAAAATGGAACGATACACGCTTCAACAACGCATTGAAATTATTACAATTCATGAATGAAAATGATCCGGATTCCATCGAAAAATCATCTTGACTGATGAGGCCCATTTCCACCTCGGTGGCTAAGTCAAAAAAATTGTCGCATCTGGGGCTCGGAAAACCCAAGAGTTATTGTTGAGAAGCCTCACCATTCTCATCGTGTGACTGTTTGGTGTGGTTTATGGTCCGCGGAGTCATTGGACCTTACTTTTTCGAAAATGAGGTTGGATCAACATTTACGGTGAATGGATTGCGCCATATCGAGAGATGATTAATGATTTTTTATGGTCGGAGTTGGATGGTATTGATCTGGACAAAGTTTACTTTCAACAAGACTGCGCTACGAATATCTGCACAGAGGAAATTCTGTTGACTTTCTGAAAGCTATAATCGGCTCTCCCGTTACCAGACTCGGATGTGCAACCTAATCAGCTAGGGTTTCACTCTATCATGGAAGTAATTTCAATCACTCGTTTAACATTGTTACATAATTCATAATATCACCTTAAAAAAGTAATGATTACTGAAACCATAAGCAATATAATTATGAATAAAGTGGATTAATCAATGACGACAATTTGAATGAAAAAAGGGATATGAATTGGAATCTTAGAATGTTCGTACACAAACGGAGCCATGGCTCAAACAGGTATGTCGAGAATTTGATGGGAAACATGGAACTGGAATCACGAACGAAAATGGCGAACTATTTGAGGAAATGTGTGCCAAATACAACCTCGATATATGTGGTATATTGGTCAAGCTACCGAAAATAAAATAGACCATAGGGAAGAAGATATCACCAGCGAATTTCGTTGAATCTCTAAAACCAACAGTTGAGACGCGCCATAATTATAACCTTACTAACTGGGACTACGTTCGAGCTACTTTCAAAGATGCAGCTATCTCCACCTTAGAAATACACAACGCAGAAGTAAAATATGGATGTCAGATACCACCTGGAAAATAATAGCCGAAAGAAAAAAACAGTAAAAGGCAAAAACCCGCAGTCAAAATCAAATCTCGCCAAGAATCACAAATACCTTGACCTTGACACGTAGTGCTCGCAAAGATAATAGAACGTACGCCGATGGTCTGGCAAAATATCAAGTGCGGATATTGCTTGCACTGCTACTTCGTAGAACATAGGACACTGTAAAGAAAGTAATTTCAATCTCTCATTGTATATATTATAAATATATAAATATTTTGCACTACCATCTAGTTTAACATTGTTGTATAATTCATAATATACACTTTTAATTGCTATGATGTAGTGAAATACAAACTTTGTGTGAGGACAAACTGGTTTAACTTTAAATATATTGTTTCCCCAGAACGATCT
>CANDYM010000003.1:160751-274259 GCA_947397865.1 Polietes domitor
ATAATTGAATAATTGAATAATTGAATAATTGAATAATTGAATAATTGAATAATTGAATAATTGAATAATTGAATAATTGAATAATTGAATAATTGAATAATTGAATAATTGAATAATTGAATAATTGAATAATTGAATAATTGAATAATTGAATAATTGAATAATTGAATAATTGAATAATTGAATAATTGAATAATTGAATAATTGAATAATTGAATAATTGAATAATTGAATAATTGAATAATTGAATAATTGAATAATTGAATAATTGAATAATTGAATAATTGAATAATTGAATAATTGAATAATTGAATAATTGAATAATTGAATAATTGAATAATTGAATAATTGAATAATTGAATAATTGAATAATTGAATAATTGAATAATTGAATAATTGAATAATTGAATAATTGAATAATTGAATAATTGAATAATTGAATAATTGAATAATTGAATAATTGAATAATTGAATAATTGAATAATTGAATAATTGAATAATTGAATAATTGAATAATTGAATAATTGAATAATTGAATAATTGAATAATTGAATAATTGAATAATTGAATAATTGAATAATTGAATAATTGAATAATTGAATAATTGAATAATTGAATAATTGAATAATTGAATAATTGAATAATTGAATAATTGAATAATTGAATAATTGAATAATTGAATAATTGAATAATTGAATAATTGAATAATTGAATAATTGAATAATTGAATAATTGAATAATTGAATAATTGAATAATTGAATAATTGAATAATTGAATAATTGAATAATTGAATAATTGAATAATTGAATAATTGAATAATTGAATAATTGAATAATTGAATAATTGAATAATTGAATAATTGAATAATTGAATAATTGAATAATTGAATAATTGAATAATTGAATAATTGAATAATTGAATAATTGAATAATTGAATAATTGAATAATTGAATAATTGAATAATTGAATAATTGAATAATTGAATAATTGAATAATTGAATAATTGAATAATTGAATAATTGAATAATTGAATAATTGAATAATTGAATAATTGAATAATTGAATAATTGAATAATTGAATAATTGAATAATTGAATAATTGAATAATTGAATAATTGAATAATTGAATAATTGAATAATTGAATAATTGAATAATTGAATAATTGAATAATTGAATAATTGAATAATTGAATAATTGAATAATTGAATAATTGAATAATTGAATAATTGAATAATTGAATAATTGAATAATTGAATAATTGAATAATTGAATAATTGAATAATTGAATAATTGAATAATTGAATAATTGAATAATTGAATAATTGAATAATTGAATAATTGAATAATTGAATAATTGAATAATTGAATAATTGAATAATTGAATAATTGAATAATTGAATAATTGAATAATTGAATAATTGAATAATTGAATAATTGAATAATTGAATAATTGAATAATTGAATAATTGAATAATTGAATAATTGAATAATTGAATAATTGAATAATTGAATAATTGAATAATTGAATAATTGAATAATTGAATAATTGAATAATTGAATAATTGAATAATTGAATAATTGAATAATTGAATAATTGAATAATTGAATAATTGAATAATTGAATAATTGAATAATTGAATAATTGAATAATTGAATAATTGAATAATTGAATAATTGAATAATTGAATAATTGAATAATTGAATAATTGAATAATTGAATAATTGAATAATTGAATAATTGAATAATTGAATAATTGAATAATTGAATAATTGAATAATTGAATAATTGAATAATTGAATAATTGAATAATTGAATAATTGAATAATTGAATAATTGAATAATTGAATAATTGAATAATTGAATAATTGAATAATTGAATAATTGAATAATTGAATAATTGAATAATTGAATAATTGAATAATTGAATAATTGAATAATTGAATAATTGAATAATTGAATAATTGAATAATTGAATAATTGAATAATTGAATAATTGAATAATTGAATAATTGAATAATTGAATAATTGAATAATTGAATAATTGAATAATTGAATAATTGAATAATTGAATAATTGAATAATTGAATAATTGAATAATTGAATAATTGAATAATTGAATAATTGAATAATTGAATAATTGAATAATTGAATAATTGAATAATAATTGAATAATTGAATAATTGAATAATTGAATAATTGAATAATTGAATAATTGAATAATTGAATAATTGAATAATTGAATAATTGAATAATTGAATAATTGAATAATTGAATAATTGAATAATTGAATAATTGAATAATTGAATAATTGAATAATTGAATAATTGAATAATTGAATAATTGAATAATTGAATAATTGAATAATTGAATAATTGAATAATTGAATAATTGAATAATTGAATAATTGAATAATTGAATAATTGAATAATTGAATAATTGAATAATTGAATAATTGAATAATTGAATAATTGAATAATTGAATAATTGAATAATTGAATAATTGAATAATTGAATAATTGAATAATTGAATAATTGAATAATTGAATAATTGAATAATTGAATAATTGAATAATTGAATAATTGAATAATTGAATAATTGAATAATTGAATAATTGAATAATTGAATAATTGAATAATTGAATAATTGAATAATTGAATAATTGAATAATTGAATAATTGAATAATTGAATAATTGAATAATTGAATAATTGAATAATTGAATAATTGAATAATTGAATAATTGAATAATTGAATAATTGAATAATTGAATAATTGAATAATTGAATAATTGAATAATTGAATAATTGAATAATTGAATAATTGAATAATTGAATAATTGAATAATTGAATAATTGAATAATTGAATAATTGAATAATTGAATAATTGAATAATTGAATAATTGAATAATTGAATAATTGAATAATTGAATAATTGAATAATTGAATAATTGAATAATTGAATAATTGAATAATTGAATAATTGAATAATTGAATAATTGAATAATTGAATAATTGAATAATTGAATAATTGAATAATTGAATAATTGAATAATTGAATAATTGAATAATTGAATAATTGAATAATTGAATAATTGAATAATTGAATAATTGAATAATTGAATAATTGAATAATTGAATAATTGAATAATTGAATAATTGAATAATTGAATAATTGAATAATTGAATAATTGAATAATTGAATAATTGAATAATTGAATAATTGAATAATTGAATAATTGAATAATTGAATAATTGAATAATTGAATAATTGAATAATTGAATAATTGAATAATTGAATAATTGAATAATTGAATAATTGAATAATTGAATAATTGAATAATTGAATAATTGAATAATTGAATAATTGAATAATTGAATAATTGAATAATTGAATAATTGAATAATTGAATAATTGAATAATTGAATAATTGAATAATTGAATAATTGAATAATTGAATAATTGAATAATTGAATAATTGAATAATTGAATAATTGAATAATTGAATAATTGAATAATTGAATAATTGAATAATTGAATAATTGAATAATTGAATAATTGAATAATTGAATAATTGAATAATTGAATAATTGAATAATTGAATAATTGAATAATTGAATAATTGAATAATTGAATAATTGAATAATTGAATAATTGAATAATTGAATAATTGAATAATTGAATAATTGAATAATTGAATAATTGAATAATTGAATAATTGAATAATTGAATAATTGAATAATTGAATAATTGAATAATTGAATAATTGAATAATTGAATAATTGAATAATTGAATAATTGAATAATTGAATAATTGAATAATTGAATAATTGAATAATTGAATAATTGAATAATTGAATAATTGAATAATTGAATAATTGAATAATTGAATAATTGAATAATTGAATAATTGAATAATTGAATAATTGAATAATTGAATAATTGAATAATTGAATAATTGAATAATTGAATAATTGAATAATTGAATAATTGAATAATTGAATAATTGAATAATTGAATAATTGAATAATTGAATAATTGAATAATTGAATAATTGAATAATTGAATAATTGAATAATTGAATAATTGAATAATTGAATAATTGAATAATTGAATAATTGAATAATTGAATAATTGAATAATTGAATAATTGAATAATTGAATAATTGAATAATTGAATAATTGAATAATTGAATAATTGAATAATTGAATAATTGAATAATTGAATAATTGAATAATTGAATAATTGAATAATTGAATAATTGAATAATTGAATAATTGAATAATTGAATAATTGAATAATTGAATAATTGAATAATTGAATAATTGAATAATTGAATAATTGAATAATTGAATAATTGAATAATTGAATAATTGAATAATTGAATAATTGAATAATTGAATAATTGAATAATTGAATAATTGAATAATTGAATAATTGAATAATTGAATAATTGAATAATTGAATAATTGAATAATTGAATAATTGAATAATTGAATAATTGAATAATTGAATAATTGAATAATTGAATAATTGAATAATTGAATAATTGAATAATTGAATAATTGAATAATTGAATAATTGAATAATTGAATAATTGAATAATTGAATAATTGAATAATTGAATAATTGAATAATTGAATAATTGAATAATTGAATAATTGAATAATTGAATAATTGAATAATTGAATAATTGAATAATTGAATAATTGAATAATTGAATAATTGAATAATTGAATAATTGAATAATTGAATAATTGAATAATTGAATAATTGAATAATTGAATAATTGAATAATTGAATAATTGAATAATTGAATAATTGAATAATTGAATAATTGAATAATTGAATAATTGAATAATTGAATAATTGAATAATTGAATAATTGAATAATTGAATAATTGAATAATTGAATAATTGAATAATTGAATAATTGAATAATTGAATAATTGAATAATTGAATAATTGAATAATTGAATAATTGAATAATTGAATAATTGAATAATTGAATAATTGAATAATTGAATAATTGAATAATTGAATAATTGAATAATTGAATAATTGAATAATTGAATAATTGAATAATTGAATAATTGAATAATTGAATAATTGAATAATTGAATAATTGAATAATTGAATAATTGAATAATTGAATAATTGAATAATTGAATAATTGAATAATTGAATAATTGAATAATTGAATAATTGAATAATTGAATAATTGAATAATTGAATAATTGAATAATTGAATAATTGAATAATTGAATAATTGAATAATTGAATAATTGAATAATTGAATAATTGAATAATTGAATAATTGAATAATTGAATAATTGAATAATTGAATAATTGAATAATTGAATAATTGAATAATTGAATAATTGAATAATTGAATAATTGAATAATTGAATAATTGAATAATTGAATAATTGAATAATTGAATAATTGAATAATTGAATAATTGAATAATTGAATAATTGAATAATTGAATAATTGAATAATTGAATAATTGAATAATTGAATAATTGAATAATTGAATAATTGAATAATTGAATAATTGAATAATTGAATAATTGAATAATTGAATAATTGAATAATTGAATAATTGAATAATTGAATAATTGAATAATTGAATAATTGAATAATTGAATAATTGAATAATTGAATAATTGAATAATTGAATAATTGAATAATTGAATAATTGAATAATTGAATAATTGAATAATTGAATAATTGAATAATTGAATAATTGAATAATTGAATAATTGAATAATTGAATAATTGAATAATTGAATAATTGAATAATTGAATAATTGAATAATTGAATAATTGAATAATTGAATAATTGAATAATTGAATAATTGAATAATTGAATAATTGAATAATTGAATAATTGAATAATTGAATAATTGAATAATTGAATAATTGAATAATTGAATAATTGAATAATTGAATAATTGAATAATTGAATAATTGAATAATTGAATAATTGAATAATTGAATAATTGAATAATTGAATAATTGAATAATTGAATAATTGAATAATTGAATAATTGAATAATTGAATAATTGAATAATTGAATAATTGAATAATTGAATAATTGAATAATTGAATAATTGAATAATTGAATAATTGAATAATTGAATAATTGAATAATTGAATAATTGAATAATTGAATAATTGAATAATTGAATAATTGAATAATTGAATAATTGAATAATTGAATAATTGAATAATTGAATAATTGAATAATTGAATAATTGAATAATTGAATAATTGAATAATTGAATAATTGAATAATTGAATAATTGAATAATTGAATAATTGAATAATTGAATAATTGAATAATTGAATAATTGAATAATTGAATAATTGAATAATTGAATAATTGAATAATTGAATAATTGAATAATTGAATAATTGAATAATTGAATAATTGAATAATTGAATAATTGAATAATTGAATAATTGAATAATTGAATAATTGAATAATTGAATAATTGAATAATTGAATAATTGAATAATTGAATAATTGAATAATTGAATAATTGAATAATTGAATAATTGAATAATTGAATAATTGAATAATTGAATAATTGAATAATTGAATAATTGAATAATTGAATAATTGAATAATTGAATAATTGAATAATTGAATAATTGAATAATTGAATAATTGAATAATTGAATAATTGAATAATTGAATAATTGAATAATTGAATAATTGAATAATTGAATAATTGAATAATTGAATAATTGAATAATTGAATAATTGAATAATTGAATAATTGAATAATTGAATAATTGAATAATTGAATAATTGAATAATTGAATAATTGAATAATTGAATAATTGAATAATTGAATAATTGAATAATTGAATAATTGAATAATTGAATAATTGAATAATTGAATAATTGAATAATTGAATAATTGAATAATTGAATAATTGAATAATTGAATAATTGAATAATTGAATAATTGAATAATTGAATAATTGAATAATTGAATAATTGAATAATTGAATAATTGAATAATTGAATAATTGAATAATTGAATAATTGAATAATTGAATAATTGAATAATTGAATAATTGAATAATTGAATAATTGAATAATTGAATAATTGAATAATTGAATAATTGAATAATTGAATAATTGAATAATTGAATAATTGAATAATTGAATAATTGAATAATTGAATAATTGAATAATTGAATAATTGAATAATTGAATAATTGAATAATTGAATAATTGAATAATTGAATAATTGAATAATTGAATAATTGAATAATTGAATAATTGAATAATTGAATAATTGAATAATTGAATAATTGAATAATTGAATAATTGAATAATTGAATAATTGAATAATTGAATAATTGAATAATTGAATAATTGAATAATTGAATAATTGAATAATTGAATAATTGAATAATTGAATAATTGAATAATTGAATAATTGAATAATTGAATAATTGAATAATTGAATAATTGAATAATTGAATAATTGAATAATTGAATAATTGAATAATTGAATAATTGAATAATTGAATAATTGAATAATTGAATAATTGAATAATTGAATAATTGAATAATTGAATAATTGAATAATTGAATAATTGAATAATTGAATAATTGAATAATTGAATAATTGAATAATTGAATAATTGAATAATTGAATAATTGAATAATTGAATAATTGAATAATTGAATAATTGAATAATTGAATAATTGAATAATTGAATAATTGAATAATTGAATAATTGAATAATTGAATAATTGAATAATTGAATAATTGAATAATTGAATAATTGAATAATTGAATAATTGAATAATTGAATAATTGAATAATTGAATAATTGAATAATTGAATAATTGAATAATTGAATAATTGAATAATTGAATAATTGAATAATTGAATAATTGAATAATTGAATAATTGAATAATTGAATAATTGAATAATTGAATAATTGAATAATTGAATAATTGAATAATTGAATAATTGAATAATTGAATAATTGAATAATTGAATAATTGAATAATTGAATAATTGAATAATTGAATAATTGAATAATTGAATAATTGAATAATTGAATAATTGAATAATTGAATAATTGAATAATTGAATAATTGAATAATTGAATAATTGAATAATTGAATAATTGAATAATTGAATAATTGAATAATTGAATAATTGAATAATTGAATAATTGAATAATTGAATAATTGAATAAT
This sequence comes from Polietes domitor, assembly GCA_947397865.1. NCBI lineage: Eukaryota > Metazoa > Arthropoda > Insecta > Diptera > Muscidae > Polietes > Polietes domitor. The sequence continues at coordinate 168,992 of CANDYM010000003.1, forward strand.
TGAATAATTGAATAATTGAATAATTGAATAATTGAATAATTGAATAATTGAATAATTGAATAATTGAATAATTGAATAATTGAATAATTGAATAATTGAATAATTGAATAATTGAATAATTGAATAATTGAATAATTGAATAATTGAATAATTGAATAATTGAATAATTGAATAATTGAATAATTGAATAATTGAATAATTGAATAATTGAATAATTGAATAATTGAATAATTGAATAATTGAATAATTGAATAATTGAATAATTGAATAATTGAATAATTGAATAATTGAATAATTGAATAATTGAATAATTGAATAATTGAATAATTGAATAATTGAATAATTGAATAATTGAATAATTGAATAATTGAATAATTGAATAATTGAATAATTGAATAATTGAATAATTGAATAATTGAATAATTGAATAATTGAATAATTGAATAATTGAATAATTGAATAATTGAATAATTGAATAATTGAATAATTGAATAATTGAATAATTGAATAATTGAATAATTGAATAATTGAATAATTGAATAATTGAATAATTGAATAATTGAATAATTGAATAATTGAATAATTGAATAATTGAATAATTGAATAATTGAATAATTGAATAATTGAATAATTGAATAATTGAATAATTGAATAATTGAATAATTGAATAATTGAATAATTGAATAATTGAATAATTGAATAATTGAATAATTGAATAATTGAATAATTGAATAATTGAATAATTGAATAATTGAATAATTGAATAATTGAATAATTGAATAATTGAATAATTGAATAATTGAATAATTGAATAATTGAATATTGAATAATTGAATAATTGAATAATTGAATAATTGAATAATTGAATAATTGAATAATTGAATAATTGAATAATTGAATAATTGAATAATTGAATAATTGAATAATTGAATAATTGAATAATTGAATAATTGAATAATTGAATAATTGAATAATTGAATAATTGAATAATTGAATAATTGAATAATTGAATAATTGAATAATTGAATAATTGAATAATTGAATAATTGAATAATTGAATAATTGAATAATTGAAATAATTGAATAATTGAATAATTGAATAATTGAATAATTGAATAATTGAATAATTGAATAATTGAATAATTGAATAATTGAATAATTGAATAATTGAATAATTGAATAATTGAATAATTGAATAATTGAATAATTGAATAATTGAATAATTGAATAATTGAATAATTGAATAATTGAATAATTGAATAATTGAATAATTGAATAATTGAATAATTGAATAATTGAATAATTGAATAATTGAATAATTGAATAATTGAATAATTGAATAATTGAATAATTGAATAATTGAATAATTGAATAATTGAATAATTGAATAATTGAATAATTGAATAATTGAATAATTGAATAATTGAATAATTGAATAATTGAATAATTGAATAATTGAATAATTGAATAATTGAATAATTGAATAATTGAATAATTGAATAATTGAATAATTGAATAATTGAATAATTGAATAATTGAATAATTGAATAATTGAATAATTGAATAATTGAATAATTGAATAATTGAATAATTGAATAATTGAATAATTGAATAATTGAATAATTGAATAATTGAATAATTGAATAATTGAATAATTGAATAATTGAATAATTGAATAATTGAATAATTGAATAATTGAATAATTGAATAATTGAATAATTGAATAATTGAATAATTGAATAATTGAATAATTGAATAATTGAATAATTGAATAATTGAATAATTGAATAATTGAATAATTGAATAATTGAATAATTGAATATTGAATAATTGAATAATTGAATAATTGAATAATTGAATAATTGAATAATTGAATAATTGAATAATTGAATAATTGAATAATTGAATAATTGAATAATTGAATAATTGAATAATTGAATAATTGAATAATTGAATAATTGAATAATTGAATAATTGAATAATTGAATAATTGAATAATTGAATAATTGAATAATTGAATAATTGAATAATTGAATAATTGAATAATTGAATAATTGAATAATTGAATAATTGAATAATTGAATATTGAATAATTGAATAATTGAATAATTGAATAATTGAATAATTGAATAATTGAATAATTGAATAATTGAATAATTGAATAATTGAATAATTGAATAATTGAATAATTGAATAATTGAATAATTGAATAATTGAATAATTGAATAATTGAATAATTGAATAATTGAATAATTGAATAATTGAATAATTGAATAATTGAATAATTGAATAATTGAATAATTGAATAATTGAATAATTGAATAATTGAATAATTGAATAATTGAATAATTGAATAATTGAATAATTGAATAATTGAATAATTGAATAATTGAATAATTGAATAATTGAATAATTGAATAATTGAATAATTGAATAATTGAATAATTGAATAATTGAATAATTGAATAATTGAATAATTGAATAATTGAATAATTGAATAATTGAATAATTGAATAATTGAATAATTGAATAATTGAATAATTGAATAATTGAATAATTGAATAATTGAATAATTGAATAATTGAATAATTGAATAATTGAATAATTGAATAATTGAATAATTGAATAATTGAATAATTGAATAATTGAATAATTGAATAATTGAATAATTGAATAATTGAATAATTGAATAATTGAATAATTGAATAATTGAATAATTGAATAATTGAATAATTGAATAATTGAATAATTGAATAATTGAATAATTGAATAATTGAATAATTGAATAATTGAATAATTGAATAATTGAATAATTGAATAATTGAATAATTGAATAATTGAATAATTGAATAATTGAATAATTGAATAATTGAATAATTGAATAATTGAATAATTGAATAATTGAATAATTGAATAATTGAATAATTGAATAATTGAATAATTGAATAATTGAATAATTGAATAATTGAATAATTGAATAATTGAATAATTGAATAATTGAATAATTGAATAATTGAATAATTTGAATAATTGAATAATTGAATAATTGAATAATTGAATAATTGAATAATTGAATAATTGAATAATTGAATAATTGAATAATTGAATAATTGAATAATTGAATAATTGAATAATTGAATAATTGAATAATTGAATAATTGAATAATTGAATAATTGAATAATTGAATAATTGAATAATTGAATAATTGAATAATTGAATAATTGAATAATTGAATAATTGAATAATTGAATAATTGAATAATTGAATAATTGAATAATTGAATAATTGAATAATTGAATAATTGAATAATTGAATAATTGAATAATTGAATAATTGAATAATTGAATAATTGAATAATTGAATAATTGAATAATTGAATAATTGAATAATTGAATAATTGAATAATTGAATAATTGAATAATTGAATAATTGAATAATTGAATAATTGAATAATTGAATAATTGAATAATTGAATAATTGAATAATTGAATAATTGAATAATTGAATAATTGAATAATTGAATAATTGAATAATTGAATAATTGAATAATTGAATAATTGAATAATTGAATAATTGAATAATTGAATAATTGAATAATTGAATAATTGAATAATTGAATAATTGAATAATTGAAATTGAATAATTGAATAATTGAATAATTGAATAATTGAATAATTGAATAATTGAATAATTGAATAATTGAATAATTGAATAATTGAATAATTGAATAATTGAATAATTGAATAATTGAATAATTGAATAATTGAATAATTGAATAATTGAATAATTGAATAATTGAATAATTGAATAATTGAATAATTGAATAATTGAATAATTGAATAATTGAATAATTGAATAATTGAATAATTGAATAATTGAATAATTGAATAATTGAATAATTGAATAATTGAATAATTGAATAATTGAATAATTGAATAATTGAATAATTGAATAATTGAATAATTGAATAATTGAATAATTGAATAATTGAATAATTGAATAATTGAATAATTGAATAATTGAATAATTGAATAATTGAATAATTGAATAATTGAATAATTGAATAATTGAATAATTGAATAATTGAATAATTGAATAATTGAATAATTGAATAATTGAATAATTGAATAATTGAATAATTGAATAATTGAATAATTGAATAATTGAATAATTGAATAATTGAATAATTGAATAATTGAATAATTGAATAATTGAATAATTGAATAATTGAATAATTGAATAATTGAATAATTGAATAATTGAATAATTGAATAATTGAATAATTGATAATTGAATAATTGAATAATTGAATAATTGAATAATTGAATAATTGAATAATTGAATAATTGAATAATTGAATAATTGAATAATTGAATAATTGAATAATTGAATAATTGAATAATTGAATAATTGAATAATTGAATAATTGAATAATTGAATAATTGAATAATTGAATAATTGAATAATTGAATAATTGAATAATTGAATAATTGAATAATTGAATAATTGAATAATTGAATAATTGAATAATTGAATAATTGAATAATTGAATAATTGAATAATTGAATAATTGAATAATTGAATAATTGAATAATTGAATAATTGAATAATTGAATAATTGAATAATTGAATAATTGAATAATTGAATAATTGAATAATTGAATAATTGAATAATTGAATAATTGAATAATTGAATAATTGAATAATTGAATAATTGAAATGAATAATTGAATAATTGAATAATTGAATAATTGAATAATTGAATAATTGAATAATTGAATAATTGAATAATTGAATAATTGAATAATTGAATAATTGAATAATTGAATAATTGAATAATTGAATAATTGAATAATTGAATAATTGAATAATTGAATAATTGAATAATTGAATAATTGAATAATTGAATAATTGAATAATTGAATAATTGAATAATTGAATAATTGAATAATTGAATAATTGAATAATTGAATAATTGAATAATTGAATAATTGAATAATTGAATAATTGAATAATTGAATAATTGAATAATTGAATAATTGAATAATTGAATAATTGAATAATTGAATAATTGAATAATTAATAATTGAATAATCAATAATTGAATAATTGAATAATTGAATAATTGAATAATTGAATAATTGAATAATTGAATAATTGAATAATTGAATAATTGAATAATTGAATAATTGAATAATTGAATAATTGAATAATTGAATAATTGAATAATTGAATAATTGAATAATTGAATAATTGAATAATTGAATAATTGAATAATTGAATAATTGAATAATTGAATAATTGAATAATTGAATAATTGAATAATTGAATAATTGAATAATTTTTTTTTTTTTTTTTTAAATTCATTTATTGTGTAATATATAGATTTACAATTTAGTTTATTACAAAACCCGCGAAGCCATTGTGGCTTGTCTGCAGGCTAAATTAATACTAACTGTATATATACATATTCTTTTTGCTATATAAATATTCATTGATTTTTTAAATTGAAAAACAAAATTAAAATTTTAAATGGATATAAACCTAAGATTTATTCAAGAAATATTTTTTGATAGATTTATTTCTGCTTATCGGATTACTAATATCCAGAATGTTCAGCGGCAGTTGGTTCAGCGTTGATGGTATTGTGACGGCAAGAGAATATTTTCCGTAATCATTTTTGTACTTTGGAATTATGTATCGTCCTTGTGCCTTTCTTCTTGTGTTTTGTTGGTGATCTATTCGTTGAAGATAATTTGTGTTGTTGAAAAATTCTTTTGATATTGTTGTGTTGTATAAATCTTTAATGTTGAGGATTTGTAGATCTTTGTATAAATTTTTAATTGTGTTTGCATTGTGTGATATTGGTAATTCGCTTATGTTGTTGGTTTGGTTATCAATATTCATTATTTGGTGACTGTTCGGATTTTGTTCTGGCTGTTGTAGGTAGTTTTTGGTGCGTTGATAATTTTTGTACAGTAATTTCACGAGTCTGTCCTGGGCTAATTGGAGCGTTCTGCAATATGCCGCGTTGCCCCAAGCTGTTATTCCATGTCTCAAGTATGATTCTGCTAAAGCAAAATAAGCCTGCTTTAGCACGAAGTAAGGAGAACAGTTGCTCAGATGGTATAATGCATAGGCCGTTTTACGAAGCTTTTTGTGTAGAGTTTCTATATGTGCTTTCCATTTGAATTTTATATCCAAATGTACTCCCAGGTATTTGTATGTCTCAACTAGCTCAATTTGTGTCTTGCAAGATTCCTCAGTCGTTGAGTTACCCTTATTGTTAAACGTTTTGTGTAGACAGTCTGTGTTGTGAAACGTAAGAGAGATGTTCGCGTGTGGTATATGCCGAGGTCTTATATGCATTACTTTAGTTTTCGTTGCGTTTATTACTAAGCCGCTATCGTGACACCATCTGGTAATTGTATCTAATTCTTTTTGCATTCTTCGTTCAGCAGTGCGTATGCATTTATGAGATACAATTATGGCGGTGTCATCTGCATACGTGAATGCAGTGCTGTCGGTTAATGTCTTTACCATGTCGTTAGCATATATGATGTAAAGAATTGGTCCTAATTTTGAGCCTTGAGGAACACCGTATGTTGATGCGACTTTTCTGCTAAATTGGTTCTCAATTTTTACCCGAAAAGTTCTATGTTGTAGGTAATTTTTGAACCAGTTTAAACTATGCCCTCGAATTCCACTTTTCTCCAATATGTTTATTAGATTGGCGTGTGACAATGTATCAAATGCCTTGCTAAAGTCTATGAAAAGGACAAGGCAGTTATTTTGTTTACTTAGTTCTTGATTTATGTAATTGGAGAAGTTTCCAAGTAGCTGATTAATGTTTTTTCCCTTCTGGAATCCATATTGGCTTTTATTTATAATGTTGTATTTGGTAAGAAAATTGTTTAATCGTCTTACCACTATCTCCTCCAGGATTTTTTCAATTGTTGATAATATAGCGATCGGTCTATAATTGCTGTACTCAGATTTGTTACCATTTTTGTGAATTGGGCGTATTATAGATGTTTTAAGTAAATCTGGCACAGTTGATTCGCGTATACTTTTATTAATTAGCATAGTGAGTATTGGTGAAAGACGATCTGCACTGTTTTTCAGGTCTATAGACCTTATACCGTCAATTCCTTCACACTTTCTGATATTTAACGATGTTAGAATGTTATAAACTTCTAACTCATTTGTAGAGTCTATATACATCGTGTTTTGAACATTTATTGTTGGATTTATGGTTGTTTTTATTTCACATTCGTGAACCGTATTTAAAACGTTTTGGTTGAATTGATGCGCAAATTTTTCTACAACTTCACTCATATTTTCACACATAAAGTTTCTTTTAATTGTTTCATCAATGTTTTCAGTTTTCTTTCCTGTAATTTGGTTTATTAACTGCCACGTTTCACGGATATTATTTCTGTTTTCCAAAAATTTTTTGAAATTATATGCATTCTTTGCATTAATTATTTTTTTATTTAACTTATTACTAAAAGTTTTATAGATTTTTTTATTTAATTCATTGTTTTTATTTCTTAACCATTTTTTATGTAGCTTATCCCTAATATCACAACATTTTAGAAGATCTTCACTGAGCCATTGGTATTGATTTCTTTTTCTTATTTTTGTTTTGTTTGATTCTTCAGATTTTTTGTATATTTCATTAAATTTTTTATATATGTTATTGAATAGTTCATTTGTACCATTTGATTCACTTGCAATAATGTTCCAATCAGTTTCATTTATTAGACTTTTAACTTTTTCATTGCATATCTTAACTTTTGCCACACCCTGTATGATTTGTTTATTTATTAGTTTTGTTTTCTTCTCTTCTTCTAAGCAGCCAAATATTGCGAAGTGGTCTGATATTGTTGTTGTAATAACAGCGGCATGTGCGCTTGTTCTTGTTTTGTTACATCTAACAAACAAATGATCTATTGTTGTGCTCGTGTTGTTGTACTCATCTTCTCTTGTGTTCTCGTTCACCATGCTGTGCAGTCCGTACGACGAAAGCAAGTCTAAGTATCTTGTTGTTGTTGTGCTTTGCGTACTTATGTCGATGTTCATGTCTCCAACGATTATGATCTCCTGTTTTTTGTGTACATTGCTAATGCTGTGATCGAGTTCATGCAAAAACATGTTGATGTTTTGATTAGGCGGACGGTAAGCGGCGATGACGGTGATGGCTGAGTTTGTTGTTGTTGTGATATCAATACATATTGATTCGAAGGAGTGTGTGCAAGTTGGTATGTTTATGCATTGCATATTCTCGCTGATGTATATTGCAATGCCTCCTCCTCTTCCTTCTCTATTCAAAAAGGTCGCTTGGAAACCGTTTATGGTATATAATTGATTTTCATCGTTTGTGATATTAGTTTCGGTTAAGACTATGAGGTTTATTTTATTTATGACATTTTTAAGATGGGTTATTAGGGTAATGAAATTTTTTCTCAACGATCTAATATTCATATGAATGAGTGATATTGGATGGTTTAAGTAAATTTCTTTTATTTCATTGAAATTAGTAAGAATTTCGCTAGTGTAATTCATTTTTATACAAAATAGTTCACTAAGTTCTGTTTGAAGAGTTTATATTTCTCTTTCACTAAATGTTTTTGTTTCGTTTTTTCTATAAAAAAAGAGTAAAAAATATGAAGATATGTTGTGAGCTTGGCTCTTGATGAATTTGTGGTTTTTGTTTATATTAATTTTTGAGATTGCTTTGTTTGTAGCTAAAGGTTTTGTATAGTATTAATGCGTTAACAGATTAATTCTATGTCGGCATCTATATTAATGTTTAAAACTGCATCCTTTTCAATTTTACGTGCATATATTTCTCCATTTCGCACCCAGACAAATTTCCAATTGACCTCTTTTGCCCGTTTTTTTGCTAGCCACAGCAGTCGACGTTTGCTACTCGTCAGCTGATCATTAATGTATATGTATTTGTTGTTTTCGTTGCCATCCTCGTTGTTTATGTCTGCTGCTTCTAGTCTATGTCTTGATATTTTGTTCGTCAACTCTCTCTTTTTACGGAGAGAGCAGAATTCGACTATCACTTTATTTTTTCCTTTAAGTCTGTACGCGTTCTCAATGTCTGTGTCTTTAATATCGATTTTCAATTTTGTTGCGATTTTTTCAATTACTTCACTTGCACTTATATCTTCGTTTCGTACATTGTTTATTTCTATGTTTTTTTCCATTAATTTTTGTTCCAATTTGTTTATTGTAATTTCCATTTCACCCATTCTTTTATCTTTCTCTTTGTTTTGTTTTTGAAGTTCTATTACTTGATTGTTGAGGTTTGAAATATTATTGTTTATTTGGACTAAGGTGCATTGTTGGTTTTGCAATTGAGTATTGATAGACGCAAGTTGTGTGGTAATTTGTTGCATATTTTGCATCATAACATTCATTACGTCGTTCGTTTCTAACGTAGAATTTTGTTGTTGTTGCACTGGTAGCTGCTGTGCGTTGGTTTTTGACGTATGTTCTTTGAATCGTTTGTTATTCTCTTCAAAAACTTCGTCGTCATCATCTTCATCGTTTCTTTTTTGCTTGTCTGCAATAACTACATGGTATGCTGAGATCTTACGTTCTCTGCATTTGTTACATTTCCATGTTGCTTTTTTCTCAGCATTCATACCATTGTAGGTTGTTTGCTGTACGGAGCAGCAAGGGGAAAAATGAAAGCAAGCACTACACACACTGCATTTCATATGTTTGTTTGTAATTTTTAGATCACATTGAGCACAGTTTTGACTTTGTAATGTTGCCATTTTAACTCTCTCTTACTCTCACTCACAGACTCAATAACTTGTACTTGTAGATTTTTATGCGCGCAACTTAAGAACACGACCGTTCGCGTCGAAGGTTACAGTAGTACTAATAATTGAATAATTGAATAATTGAATAATTGAATAATTGAATAATTGAATAATTGAATAATTGAATAATTGAATAATTGAATAATTGAATAATTGAATAATTGAATAATTGAATAATTGAATAATTGAATAATTGAATAATTGAATAATTGAATAATTGAATAATTGAATAATTGAATAATTGAATAATTGAATAATTGAATAATTGAATAATTGAATAATTGAATAATTGAATAATTGAATAATTGAATAATTGAATAATTGAATAATTGAATAATTGAATAATTGAATAATTGAATAATTGAATAATTGAATAATTGAATAATTGAATAATTGAATAATTGAATAATTGAATAATTGAATAATTGAATAATTGAATAATTGAATAATTGAATAATTGAATAATTGAATAATTGAATAATTGAATAATTGAATAATTGAATAATTGAATAATTGAATAATTGAATAATTGAATAATTGAATAATTGAATAATTGAATAATTGAATAATTGAATAATTGAATAATTGAATAATTGAATAATTGAATAATTGAATAATTGAATAATTGAATAATTGAATAATTGAATAATTGAATAATTGAATAATTGAATAATTGAATAATTGAATAATTGAATAATTGAATAATTGAATAATTGAATAATTGAATAATTGAATAATTGAATAATTGAATAATTGAATAATTGAATAATTGAATAATTGAATAATTGAATAATTGAATAATTGAATAATTGAATAATTGAATAATTGAATAATTGAATAATTGAATAATTGAATAATTGAATAATTGAATAATTGAATAATTGAATAATTGAATAATTGAATAATTGAATAATTGAATAATTGAATAATTGAATAATTGAATAATTGAATAATTGAATAATTGAATAATTGAATAATTGAATAATTGAATAATTGAATAATTGAATAATTGAATAATTGAATAATTGAATAATTGAATAATTGAATAATTGAATAATTGAATAATTGAATAATTGAATAATTGAATAATTGAATAATTGAATAATTGAATAATTGAATAATTGAATAATTGAATAATTGAATAATTGAATAATTGAATAATTGAATAATTGAATAATTGAATAATTGAATAATTGAATAATTGAATAATTGAATAATTGAATAATTGAATAATTGAATAATTGAATAATTGAATAATTGAATAATTGAATAATTGAATAATTGAATAATTGAATAATTGAATAATTGAATAATTGAATAATTGAATAATTGAATAATTGAATAATTGAATAATTGAATAATTGAATAATTGAATAATTGAATAATTGAATAATTGAATAATTGAATAATTGAATAATTGAATAATTGAATAATTGAATAATTGAATAATTGAATAATTGAATAATTGAATAATTGAATAATTGAATAATTGAATAATTGAATAATTGAATAATTGAATAATTGAATAATTGAATAATTGAATAATTGAATAATTGAATAATTGAATAATTGAATAATTGAATAATTGAATAATTGAATAATTGAATAATTGAATAATTGAATAATTGAATAATTGAATAATTGAATAATTGAATAATTGAATAATTGAATAATTGAATAATTGAATAATTGAATAATTGAATAATTGAATAATTGAATAATTGAATAATTGAATAATTGAATAATTGAATAATTGAATAATTGAATAATTGAATAATTGAATAATTGAATAATTGAATAATTGAATAATTGAATAATTGAATAATTGAATAATTGAATAATTGAATAATTGAATAATTGAATAATTGAATAATTGAATAATTGAATAATTGAATAATTGAATAATTGAATAATTGAATAATTGAATAATTGAATAATTGAATAATTGAATAATTGAATAATTGAATAATTGAATAATTGAATAATTGAATAATTGAATAATTGAATAATTGAATAATTGAATAATTGAATAATTGAATAATTGAATAATTGAATAATTGAATAATTGAATAATTGAATAATTGAATAATTGAATAATTGAATAATTGAATAATTGAATAATTGAATAATTGAATAATTGAATAATTGAATAATTGAATAATTGAATAATTGAATAATTGAATAATTGAATAATTGAATAATTGAATAATTGAATAATTGAATAATTGAATAATTGAATAATTGAATAATTGAATAATTGAATAATTGAATAATTGAATAATTGAATAATTGAATAATTGAATAATTGAATAATTGAATAATTGAATAATTGAATAATTGAATAATTGAATAATTGAATAATTGAATAATTGAATAATTGAATAATTGAATAATTGAATAATTGAATAATTGAATAATTGAATAATTGAATAATTGAATAATTGAATAATTGAATAATTGAATAATTGAATAATTGAATAATTGAATAATTGAATAATTGAATAATTGAATAATTGAATAATTGAATAATTGAATAATTGAATAATTGAATAATTGAATAATTGAATAATTGAATAATTGAATAATTGAATAATTGAATAATTGAATAATTGAATAATTGAATAATTGAATAATTGAATAATTGAATAATTGAATAATTGAATAATTGAATAATTGAATAATTGAATAATTGAATAATTGAATAATTGAATAATTGAATAATTGAATAATTGAATAATTGAATAATTGAATAATTGAATAATTGAATAATTGAATAATTGAATAATTGAATAATTGAATAATTGAATAATTGAATAATTGAATAATTGAATAATTGAATAATTGAATAATTGAATAATTGAATAATTGAATAATTGAATAATTGAATAATTGAATAATTGAATAATTGAATAATTGAATAATTGAATAATTGAATAATTGAATAATTGAATAATTGAATAATTGAATAATTGAATAATTGAATAATTGAATAATTGAATAATTGAATAATTGAATAATTGAATAATTGAATAATTGAATAATTGAATAATTGAATAATTGAATAATTGAATAATTGAATAATTGAATAATTGAATAATTGAATAATTGAATAATTGAATAATTGAATAATTGAATAATTGAATAATTGAATAATTGAATAATTGAATAATTGAATAATTGAATAATTGAATAATTGAATAATTGAATAATTGAATAATTGAATAATTGAATAATTGAATAATTGAATAATTGAATAATTGAATAATTGAATAATTGAATAATTGAATAATTGAATAATTGAATAATTGAATAATTGAATAATTGAATAATTGAATAATTGAATAATTGAATAATTGAATAATTGAATAATTGAATAATTGAATAATTGAATAATTGAATAATTGAATAATTGAATAATTGAATAATTGAATAATTGAATAATTGAATAATTGAATAATTGAATAATTGAATAATTGAATAATTGAATAATTGAATAATTGAATAATTGAATAATTGAATAATTGAATAATTGAATAATTGAATAATTGAATAATTGAATAATTGAATAATTGAATAATTGAATAATTGAATAATTGAATAATTGAATAATTGAATAATTGAATAATTGAATAATTGAATAATTGAATTAATTTGAATAATTGAATAATTGAATAATTGAATATTGAATAATTGAATAATTGAATAATTGAATAATTGAATAATTGAATAATTGAATAATGAATAATTGAATAATTGAATAATTGAATAATTGAATAATTGAATAATTGAATATTGAATTGAATAATTGATAATTGAATAATTGAATAATTGAATAATTGAATAATTGAATATTGAATAATTGAATAATTGAATAATTGAATAATTGAATAATTGAATAATTGAATAATTGAATAATTGAATAATTGAATAATTGAATAATTGAATAATTGAATAATTGAATAATTGAATAATTGAATAATTGAATAATTGAATAATTGAATAATTGAATAATTGAATAATTGAATAATTGAATAATTGAATAATTGAATAATTGAATAATTGAATAATTGAATAATTGAATAATTGAATTGAATAATTGAATAATTGAATAATTGAATAATTGAATAATTGAATAATTGAATAATTGAATAATTGAATAATTGAATAATTGATAATTGAATAATTGAATATTGAATAATTGAATAATGATAATTGAATAATTGAATAATTTGAAATAATTGAATAATTGAATAATTGAATAATTGAATAATTGAATAATTGAATAATTGAATAATTGAATAATTGAATAATTGAATATTGAATAATTGAAATATTGAATAATTGAATAATTGAATAATTGAATAATTGAATAATTGAATAATTGAATAATTGAATAATTGAATAATTGAATAATTGAATAATTGAATAATTGAATAATTGAATAATTGAATAATTGAATAATTGAATAATTGAATAATTGAATAATTGAATAATTGAATAATTGAATAATTGAATAATTGAATAATTGAATAATTGAATAATTGAATAATTGAATAATTGAATAATTGAATAATTGAATAATTGAATAATTGAATAATTGAATAATTGAATAATTGAATAATTGAATAATTGAATAATTGAATAATTGAATAATTGAATAATTGAATAATTGAATAATTGAATAATTGAATAATTGAATAATTGAATAATTGAATAATTGAATAATTGAATAATTGAATAATTGAATAATTGAATAATTGAATAATTGAATAATTGAATAATTGAATAATTGAATAATTGAATAATTGAATAATTGAATAATTGAATAATTGAATAATTGAATAATTGAATAATTGAATAATTGAATAATTGAATAATTGAATTGAATAATTGAATAATTGAATAATTGAATAATTGAATAATTGAATAATTGAATAATTGAATAATTGAATAATTGAATAATTGAATAATTGAATAATTGAATAATTGAATAATTGAATAATTGAATAATTGAATAATTGAATAATTGAATAATTGAATAATTGAATAATTGAATAATTGAATAATTGAATAATTGAATAATTGAATAATTGAATAATTGAATAATTGAATAATTGAATAATTGAATAATTGAATAATTGAATAATTGAATAATTGAATAATTGAATAATTGAATAATTGAATAATTGAATAATTGAATAATTGAATAATTGAATAATTGAATAATTGAATAATTGAATAATTGAATAATTGAATAATTGAATAATTGAATAATTGAATAATTGAATAATTGAATAATTGAATAATTGAATAATTGAATAATTGAATAATTGAATAATTGAATAATTGAATAATTGAATAATTGAATAATTGAATAATTGAATAATTGAATAATTGAATAATTGAATAATTGAATAATTGAATAATTGAATAATTGAATAATTGAATAATTGAATAATTGAATAATTGAATAATTGAATAATTGAATAATTGAATAATTGAATAATTGAATAATTGAATAATTGAATAATTGAATAATTGAATTGAATATTGAATAATTGAATAATTGAATAATTGAATAATTGAATAATTGAATAATTGAATAATTGAATAATTGAATAATTGAATAATTGAATAATTGAATAATTGAATAATTGAATAATTGAATAATTGAATAATTGAATAATTGAATAATTGAATAATTGAATAATTGAATAATTGAATAATTGAATAATTGAATAATTGAATAATTGAATAATTGAATAATTGAATAATTGAATAATTGAATAATTGAATAATTGAATAATTGAATAATTGAATAATTGAATAATTGAATAATTGAATAATTGAATAATTGAATAATTGAATAATTGAATAATTGAATAATTGAATAATTGAATAATTGAATAATTGAATAATTGAATAATTGAATAATTGAATAATTGAATAATTGAATAATTGAATAATTGAATAATTGAATAATTGAATAATTGAATAATTGAATAATTGAATAATTGAATAATTGAATAATTGAATAATTGAATAATTGAATAATTGAATAATTGAATAATTGAATAATTGAATAATTGAATAATTGAATAATTGAATAATTGAATAATTGAATAATTGAATAATTGAATAATTGAATAATTGAATAATTGAATAATTGAATAATTGAATAATTGAATAATTGAATAATTGAATAATTGAATAATTGAATAATTGAATAATTGAATAATTGAATAATTGAATAATTGAATAATTGAATAATTGAATAATTGAATAATTGAATAATTGAATAATTGAATAATTGAATAATTGAATAATTGAATAATTGAATAATTGAATAATTGAATAATTGAATAATTGAATAATTGAATAATTGAATAATTGAATAATTGAATAATTGAATAATTGAATAATTGAATAATTGAATAATTGAATAATTGAATAATTGAATAATTGAATAATTGAATAATTGAATAATTGAATAATTGAATAATTGAATAATTGAATAATTGAATAATTGAATAATTGAATAATTGAATAATTGAATAATTGAATAATTGAATAATTGAATAATTGAATAATTGAATAATGAATAATTGAATAATTGAATAATTGAATAATTGAATAATTGAATAATTGAATAATTGAATAATTGAATAATTGAATAATTGAATAATTGAATAATTGAATAATTGAATAATTGAATAATTGAATAATTGAATAATTGAATAATTGAATAATGAATAATTGAATAATTGAATAATTGAATAATTGAATAATTGAATAATTGAATAATTGAATAATTGAATAATTGAATAATTGAATAATTGAATAATTGAATAATTGAATAATTGAATAATTGAATAATTGAATAATTGAATAATTGAATAATTGAATAATTGAATAATTGAATAATTGAATAATTGAATAATTGAATAATTGAATAATTGAATAATTGAATAATTGAATAATTGAATAATTGAATAATTGAATAATTGAATAATTGAATAATTGAATAATTGAATAATTGAATAATTGAATAATTGAATAATTGAATAATTGAATAATTGAATAATTGAATAATTGAATAATTGAATAATTGAATAATTGAATAATTGAATAATTGAATAATTGAATAATTGAATAATTGAATAATTGAATAATTGAATAATTGAATAATTGAATAATTGAATAATTGAATAATTGAATAATTGAATAATTGAATAATTGAATAATTGAATAATTGAATAATTGAATAATTGAATAATTGAATAATTGAATAATTGAATAATTGAATAATTGAATAATTGAATAATTGAATAATTGAATAATTGAATAATTGAATAATTGAATAATTGAATAATTGAATAATTGAATAATTGAATAATTGAATAATTGAATAATTGAATAATTGAATAATTGAATAATTGAATAATTGAATAATTGAATAATTGAATAATTGAATAATTGAATAATTGAATAATTGAATAATTGAATAATTGAATAATTGAATAATTGAATAATTGAATAATTGAATAATTGAATAATTGAATAATTGAATAATTGAATAATTGAATAATTGAATAATTGAATAATTGAATAATTGAATAATTGAATAATTGAATAATTGAATAATTGAATAATTGAATAATTGAATAATTGAATAATTGAATAATTGAATAATTGAATAATTGAATAATTGAATAATTGAATAATTGAATAATTGAATAATTGAATAATTGAATAATTGAATAATTGAATAATTGAATAATTGAATAATTGAATAATTGAATAATTGAATAATTGAATAATTGAATAATTGAATAATTGAATAATTGAATAATTGAATAATTGAATAATTGAATAATTGAATAATTGAATAATTGAATAATTGAATAATTGAATAATTGAATAATTGAATAATTGAATAATTGAATAATTGAATAATTGAATAATTGAATAATTGAATAATTGAATAATTGAATAATTGAATAATTGAATAATTGAATAATTGAATAATTGAATAATTGAATAATTGAATAATTGAATAATTGAATAATTGAATAATTGAATAATTGAATAATTGAATAATTGAATAATTGAATAATTGAATAATTGAATAATTGAATAATTGAATAATTGAATAATTGAATAATTGAATAATTGAATAATTGAATAATTGAATAATTGAATAATTGAATAATTGAATAATTGAATAATTGAATAATTGAATAATTGAATAATTGAATAATTGAATAATTGAATAATTGAATAATTGAATAATTGAATAATTGAATAATTGAATAATTGAATAATTGAATAATTGAATAATTGAATAATTGAATAATTGAATAATTGAATAATTGAATAATTGAATAATTGAATAATTGAATAATTGAATAATTGAATAATTGAATAATTGAATAATTGAATAATTGAATAATTGAATAATTGAATAATTGAATAATTGAATAATTGAATAATTGAATAATTGAATAATTGAATAATTGAATAATTGAATAATTGAATAATTGAATAATTGAATAATTGAATAATTGAATAATTGAATAATTGAATAATTGAATAATTGAATAATTGAATAATTGAATAATTGAATAATTGAATAATTGAATAATTGAATAATTGAATAATTGAATAATTGAATAATTGAATAATTGAATAATTGAATAATTGAATAATTGAATAATTGAATAATTGAATAATTGAATAATTGAATAATTGAATAATTGAATAATTGAATAATTGAATAATTGAATAATTGAATAATTGAATAATTGAATAATTGAATAATTGAATAATTGAATAATTGAATAATTGAATAATTGAATAATTGAATAATTGAATAATTGAATAATTGAATAATTGAATAATTGAATAATTGAATAATTGAATAATTGAATAATTGAATAATTGAATAATTGAATAATTGAATAATTGAATAATTGAATAATTGAATAATTGAATAATTGAATAATTGAATAATTGAATAATTGAATAATTGAATAATTGAATAATTGAATAATTGAATAATTGAATAATTGAATAATTGAATAATTGAATAATTGAATAATTGAATAATTGAATAATTGAATAATTGAATAATTGAATAATTGAATAATTGAATAATTGAATAATTGAATAATTGAATAATTGAATAATTGAATAATTGAATAATTGAATAATTGAATAATTGAATAATTGAATAATTGAATAATTGAATAATTGAATAATTGAATAATTGAATAATTGAATAATTGAATAATTGAATAATTGAATAATTGAATAATTGAATAATTGAATAATTGAATAATTGAATAATTGAATAATTGAATAATTGAATAATTGAATAATTGAATAATTGAATAATTGAATAATTGAATAATTGAATAATTGAATAATTGAATAATTGAATAATTGAATAATTGAATAATTGAATAATTGAATAATTGAATAATTGAATAATTGAATAATTGAATAATTGAATAATTGAATAATTGAATAATTGAATAATTGAATAATTGAATAATTGAATAATTGAATAATTGAATAATTGAATAATTGAATAATTGAATAATTGAATAATTGAATAATTGAATAATTGAATAATTGAATAATTGAATAATTGAATAATTGAATAATTGAATAATTGAATAATTGAATAATTGAATAATTGAATAATTGAATAATTGAATAATTGAATAATTGAATAATTGAATAATTGAATAATTGAATAATTGAATAATTGAATAATTGAATAATTGAATAATTGAATAATTGAATAATTGAATAATTGAATAATTGAATAATTGAATAATTGAATAATTGAATAATTGAATAATTGAATAATTGAATAATTGAATAATTGAATAATTGAATAATTGAATAATTGAATAATTGAATAATTGAATAATTGAATAATTGAATAATTGAATAATTGAATAATTGAATAATTGAATAATTGAATAATTGAATAATTGAATAATTGAATAATTGAATAATTGAATAATTGAATAATTGAATAATTGAATAATTGAATAATTGAATAATTGAATAATTGAATAATTGAATAATTGAATAATTGAATAATTGAATAATTGAATAATTGAATAATTGAATAATTGAATAATTGAATAATTGAATAATTGAATAATTGAATAATTGAATAATTGAATAATTGAATAATTGAATAATTGAATAATTGAATAATTGAATAATTGAATAATTGAATAATTGAATAATTGAATAATTGAATAATTGAATAATTGAATAATTGAATAATTGAATAATTGAATAATTGAATAATTGAATAATTGAATAATTGAATAATTGAATAATTGAATAATTGAATAATTGAATAATTGAATAATTGAATAATTGAATAATTGAATAATTGAATAATTGAATAATTGAATAATTGAATAATTGAATAATTGAATAATTGAATAATTGAATAATTGAATAATTGAATAATTGAATAATTGAATAATTGAATAATTGAATAATTGAATAATTGAATAATTGAATAATTGAATAATTGAATAATTGAATAATTGAATAATTGAATAATTGAATAATTGAATAATTGAATAATTGAATAATTGAATAATTGAATAATTGAATAATTGAATAATTGAATAATTGAATAATTGAATAATTGAATAATTGAATAATTGAATAATTGAATAATTGAATAATTGAATAATTGAATAATTGAATAATTGAATAATTGAATAATTGAATAATTGAATAATTGAATAATTGAATAATTGAATAATTGAATAATTGAATAATTGAATAATTGAATAATTGAATAATTGAATAATTGAATAATTGAATAATTGAATAATTGAATAATTGAATAATTGAATAATTGAATAATTGAATAATTGAATAATTGAATAATTGAATAATTGAATAATTGAATAATTGAATAATTGAATAATTGAATAATTGAATAATTGAATAATTGAATAATTGAATAATTGAATAATTGAATAATTGAATAATTGAATAATTGAATAATTGAATAATTGAATAATTGAATAATTGAATAATTGAATAATTGAATAATTGAATAATTGAATAATTGAATAATTGAATAATTGAATAATTGAATAATTGAATAATTGAATAATTGAATAATTGAATAATTGAATAATTGAATAATTGAATAATTGAATAATTGAATAATTGAATAATTGAATAATTGAATAATTGAATAATTGAATAATTGAATAATTGAATAATTGAATAATTGAATAATTGAATAATTGAATAATTGAATAATTGAATAATTGAATAATTGAATAATTGAATAATTGAATAATTGAATAATTGAATAATTGAATAATTGAATAATTGAATAATTGAATAATTGAATAATTGAATAATTGAATAATTGAATAATTGAATAATTGAATAATTGAATAATTGAATAATTGAATAATTGAATAATTGAATAATTGAATAATTGAATAATTGAATAATTGAATAATTGAATAATTGAATAATTGAATAATTGAATAATTGAATAATTGAATAATTGAATAATTGAATAATTGAATAATTGAATAATTGAATAATTGAATAATTGAATAATTGAATAATTGAATAATTGAATAATTGAATAATTGAATAATTGAATAATTGAATAATTGAATAATTGAATAATTGAATAATTGAATAATTGAATAATTGAATAATTGAATAATTGAATAATTGAATAATTGAATAATTGAATAATTGAATAATTGAATAATTGAATAATTGAATAATTGAATAATTGAATAATTGAATAATTGAATAATTGAATAATTGAATAATTGAATAATTGAATAATTGAATAATTGAATAATTGAATAATTGAATAATTGAATAATTGAATAATTGAATAATTGAATAATTGAATAATTGAATAATTGAATAATTGAATAATTGAATAATTGAATAATTGAATAATTGAATAATTGAATAATTGAATAATTGAATAATTGAATAATTGAATAATTGAATAATTGAATAATTGAATAATTGAATAATTGAATAATTGAATAATTGAATAATTGAATAATTGAATAATTGAATAATTGAATAATTGAATAATTGAATAATTGAATAATTGAATAATTGAATAATTGAATAATTGAATAATTGAATAATTGAATAATTGAATAATTGAATAATTGAATAATTGAATAATTGAATAATTGAATAATTGAATAATTGAATAATTGAATAATTGAATAATTGAATAATTGAATAATTGAATAATTGAATAATTGAATAATTGAATAATTGAATAATTGAATAATTGAATAATTGAATAATTGAATAATTGAATAATTGAATAATTGAATAATTGAATAATTGAATAATTGAATAATTGAATAATTGAATAATTGAATAATTGAATAATTGAATAATTGAATAA
The DNA here is from genome assembly GCA_947397865.1 of Polietes domitor. Classification (NCBI taxonomy): domain Eukaryota; kingdom Metazoa; phylum Arthropoda; class Insecta; order Diptera; family Muscidae; genus Polietes; species Polietes domitor. Next base: position 191,298 of record CANDYM010000003.1, read on the forward strand.
TTGAATAATTGAATAATTGAATAATTGAATAATTGAATAATTGAATAATTGAATAATTGAATAATTGAATAATTGAATAATTGAATAATTGAATAATTGAATAATTGAATAATTGAATAATTGAATAATTGAATAATTGAATAATTGAATAATTGAATAATTGAATAATTGAATAATTGAATAATTGAATAATTGAATAATTGAATAATTGAATAATTGAATAATTGAATAATTGAATAATTGAATAATTGAATAATTGAATAATTGAATAATTGAATAATTGAATAATTGAATAATTGAATAATTGAATAATTGAATAATTGAATAATTGAATAATTGAATAATTGAATAATTGAATAATTGAATAATTGAATAATTGAATAATTGAATAATTGAATAATTGAATAATTGAATAATTGAATAATTGAATAATTGAATAATTGAATAATTGAATAATTGAATAATTGAATAATTGAATAATTGAATAATTGAATAATTGAATAATTGAATAATTGAATAATTGAATAATTGAATAATTGAATAATTGAATAATTGAATAATTGAATAATTGAATAATTGAATAATTGAATAATTGAATAATTGAATAATTGAATAATTGAATAATTGAATAATTGAATAATTGAATAATTGAATAATTGAATAATTGAATAATTGAATAATTGAATAATTGAATAATTGAATAATTGAATAATTGAATAATTGAATAATTGAATAATTGAATAATTGAATAATTGAATAATTGAATAATTGAATAATTGAATAATTGAATAATTGAATAATTGAATAATTGAATAATTGAATAATTGAATAATTGAATAATTGAATAATTGAATAATTGAATAATTGAATAATTGAATAATTGAATAATTGAATAATTGAATAATTGAATAATTGAATAATTGAATAATTGAATAATTGAATAATTGAATAATTGAATAATTGAATAATTGAATAATTGAATAATTGAATAATTGAATAATTGAATAATTGAATAATTGAATAATTGAATAATTGAATAATTGAATAATTGAATAATTGAATAATTGAATAATTGAATAATTGAATAATTGAATAATTGAATAATTGAATAATTGAATAATTGAATAATTGAATAATTGAATAATTGAATAATTGAATAATTGAATAATTGAATAATTGAATAATTGAATAATTGAATAATTGAATAATTGAATAATTGAATAATTGAATAATTGAATAATTGAATAATGGAATAATTGAATAATTCAATAATTAAGTAATTGAATGTGTGTTTCCAAGTAAATGTTCTTTATTTAAATTATGTTGAGTTTTTCGGTGGATATGTACAACTTCTGTTATTTGTATATATAATTAACAAGTTTGCTTATTACACTGTCCGACAGTCCATATAACATTTGAAACAGATGATTGGCGTTTTTGTTTTTCATTTTCTCATCCTGTTGACCCTTAAAGCGACTACAAATTTCCAAAGGATAAAATTTAAAAAAAAATTATAATACTTATTCCCACTATGACATCGGTATAAATGCCAAATCAAAGAAGAGAATATGTGCTAAAAATACTTTAATTTTTAAGCTTCTGTTATGTATAAACTAGAAAATCTAAGGGGTAAAGTTGAAATATATGTTAATTCTGAATTAATACAGATAGATTAACATGATATTTGAAGAAATTTTTAAAAGATATCCTCCTCTTCAATTTGACACTAATACCGTTATCATAGGTTGCGTATATAAAATAATTTTTGAAAAGTTTTATCATTAGGAACTTTGTATTCCTATGAAGGGGTAACAGAATGAGGAAATGAAAAACTAAGAACGGAAATTAAGTCCATTTTGCCTATAGATTCATACATCATCCGGTTTAAGTGTAACAACTTTTGCGAAAGAAGTATTTTGAAATATTAATTTTTCGGGCGTTGGTCAACCAAAGAATACATTCGATTTTCAATTTAACGAGCAATTAATGATCATTAAATTGAGTACTGAATAGTTTCCTTGTATATAAGATAAAAAAGAATAACTGTTCAGATTTCATATCATTTTCATTTATTTTCTACACGACTTGTAATTCTAAGCCTATTGCCCGATATAATATAAATTAGAAAGTAGATAATTTTTTTCTAGCAGTGTTAAAAACTGCTCAACAAAGATAGGAAATGAGTGTCCCGGTAGTCGAGTTGGTAACGTGTTCGGCTATCAGTTTGGGGGACGTGGCTTCCATTACCACCTGCAATAACTAGCTATAATAGTCTTAGACGTTCCTTATTGTTATTTGACAAACGAAACCAAATTCAGCCGAGCCGCCGCCGATTTCATCGGCTCAGATCGACTTCAACCACGCCGCCGATATTTTTTATCTGACGGAGTTCTTACTCCGTCAAACCTTACTACCAAAATAGACAACTACTAACCTGTATATATTTATGAAACAAACATATTATTTTTCATTTTATTATTTTTTGGTCTCTAAATAGTGAGTTGCGCGCGTCCCCGTTCTTATAACTAATGCTTCATTATAGAATACATTTATTGTAACGTTTTCATATAAATGCTTAACCAAAATTTGTATTGACGGATTGAACTTAAGAAGTTTGTGTTTCAAGAATATATCAACCCTTTTGTGCCTAAGGGGTTTCTTAGTAAACATACATTATCTGGACGAGTATCAGTAATTTTGCAGTAAATTTATAAAAGAAAGACAACCCTACTGCAGTGAAATATATGGATCTTTCTTTGAATTTGGTATCCCACTATATGATGGCGTCTATAGTAAATTTAATGATTCTGTTTTTATTTGAAAGACGCGTTTATATATGTCTATTCCAGTATGCGTGGCCATGTATTGCTATAAGAACAATAAACAACAACTACTCCAAGTAAAGTTGGAGTTTGGAAGGCATTACCGGCATGGTGCATTTATGCTTCTTTTCATGGTTGTGTTTAAACTGAAGATGTTTCATTTTGGCCACTCTTGTGTACGACATACAAATCTCGCAACTATGATCTTCGTCGGTACACACACGTATATTGAGAACATGAAGTTGCACTGCCCTCCGACTCTAATATCAGTTCACTGCAACATGAACCTTATTATTGTGCTTTTTTAGAGGGTCAAAGAAGGTAGAGCTTTACCTAAGATGAACATCCATCCCGCTTTAAATTTTTCATCTCGCATTATATATTATTTTTGGTACTTTATAGTTTCAAAATTTCCACATTTTCGGTAACGGACAAATGTCCACCTGATCCGTAATTCGATGTTATATGAAAAAGAAAACAAGCGTAACAAAAACTTAGAGGTATATATTGAAACTAGTTGAATTTATCTATGTTTAGCAGGTTAGTAAGGGAGAGATACATGCTTCCTTCCTTATCTGCAGATTAAGCGCAGATTTTTGTGGGGGAAGTCCTGAATTAGAGCAATTACTGGGATGCAGTAATGACATCTCCAGTTTAATGAAATGTTCCATCTGCCCAATGTCCCACAGCAAGTGATGACATGTTCGTCGTTTGTTTGTTAATAGCACGACTGGGGTGTATCTGTGATTTTTTCATTTTGCTTCTTTTATTGCCGATTTTTACTTTTTCACGCTTTTTGAATTAAATAGAGATGGTCAAGTTAGCTTTACCATTCTTTGGAAGGATTATGGATTATGATATTCAAGATGTCTGGTCAAATATGCCTCACACGAAAATGCATCCATATTATAAAAATTTTGAGAATGGATTCACACTCTCAAAAAATAATTGTATGGGGTAAAAATATGATATTATGGGAATATTGACTAATATCGGCTAATAGTAACGAATATTCAACAACTTGCCCATACAAATTTCTCCTCTCCTTTTCTCAAATTTGGCACATAAATTTCGTAATGAGGGTGATCGAATGACAGAACGAGCCGGTAAATCAGCCGAATGCCGCCACCGCCGACCCATTTTGGTTATCACCACCGCCAATAATTATGGGTCGACTTGTAACTCTGAATTGATTTCTTCAGTATTCCCCGTAAAGACATACAAAACAAAAACAAAAGAACACAACTATAGTTTTCGGCGAATAGGGGATGAAATGTGAAAAATTAAAATACGTTTGATTCCGTTTTTCTGATTTAAATCGTTCTTAACGGATGAATATCGTTTGCATTTAATTAAATTAAAAAGAATCATTTTAACCATATTATTCATTTTATACATAGGCTATGTATGAAGTAATATCATACGGCGCAGTGAACATATTTTGGCATAAGTTTTATACTATTGAGTGCATTGCGAATGTGTTATGTAGTGAGCACCGAAAATAAGTGGCTTTGAACTGGATTATAATCTTTTCCAAAACCTATACATTGCTGGATATGTGTAGTAATTTAGCGTTATAGATAAACATGCCTTCATAAATATGAGTAGTGTACACATTTGATATCAGTTACTAGTTTCCAAATATGTCAAACAATGAACGGATTTTCTACTCATTCAAAAACGGTAATATCAATTACTGATTTTGGAAATATGTCGTGCCTTGTGAAAAGACAAATCGACAATCTCAATTTGATTGATTTTCTTACGAATAAATATGATTTTCATATGTACATGAAAATTGTTCCATATATATTTTAGTGCATTTCTGGCTTCACTAAAATTCAAAAACGTAATACATAGAAATACATCAATCAAAATAAATCCAACCAACATATTTGCTTTTACGTGATGGATGGTTTATGTTAAATTCGAGAATATTTTACGGTTAGCTCTGCTGATATAGATGTAGGTTTTACATATTCACCACATTAAATTAACAACGAGTTCTAACGTTGCAATTATAGTAAATAATAACATAAAGTGGGTCGATATGTACAAAATATGATGACATCTAACTACTTTGAAGTCAATTATTATAACTTTTAAAGAGTCCTCATGTGTCGTTACTGTGATGAACGATACGATATTACGATATTTAATGCGAACCACAAATATGATTAATATGAGCAACAAAATGTATAAAATACCAAGTAACTATTGCTACTTAGCCTGTTCTTTACTAGATGAAATTTAATAAGAGAATGCCTCATATTGACGTGGTACTGATTTTCTGTAAAATAAGTATTGTAATTTAGCTAATCTATGTGATGTGCACAATTAAACATTTTATAATTTCAATGAATTTTCCCAATATTTTTTGGAAACCATTTTATAGGACACAATAAAACTACCCACAACCTTTTCTTATACTTTTTATTTACTAAATTTATAATTAATTGGCTTAAAAATGTAAGTATTGTTTCATTATGGAGTTCAGTAATACATTTCAATTAATGTATTTGTATTAGGGTTTCATCTAAATTGTTAACGTTGAACAACCGAATTTGTCATGGTTTAAGTTATACGTATAGTAATCAAAAACTGGTTTTTGCATTCGGTTTAATCTACTGAAAATAACCGGTTTCGGTTTTTTTGATTGGTGAATGAAATGATTAAAAATATAATCATACAACTCTACTCCTTTCTCTGATATAGGTTATTGTAAATTCGTTCAATGCTAAATGTTAATATTTATCGGTCTTGTTTTTATATATAAAATTATGTATTTAATATGCTGCTTCTAGATCGCTAATAATGTATGTATTACAAATTTTCGTCATACTTTTCGCATCCTAGGAACACCTACTATGAAAATGGACCATCTCAGTCAATAGCGTCCACATAATTGGCTTCCCGAGATTGGCTTTCCGATAGATTTTACCAGTGATCGTTAGAAATTAAAAAGGAACATAAACGAAAGGATCGTGTTACACATATTCCACTTGTGTATTGAGTGCAGTCGTCAATGGACACCAAATGACTCTTTGCGCTGGAATGTGTGAATGGATATAGGGCACTTGGTCATTTGTTCGTTCAACTTGAAATTTGACATGTACTGTATGCACAACAATTATGTACAAAAGTGTGCACACACTACAACAGGTCTGGTATATTAATATAAATTTAAAAATAATAATGAAATAACTTTGATATCGGATTATTATTAGTATAATTAGTAAATATAAACTTATATACAAATAAGTGAATATTCTTGGATCTGGAAGAAGGCACAAGAGTTTCATAATAGAAGCGAAGCGTATAATTCAGGTAAAATCAAGTAAGAAAATCTAAAGTCGAGCGGGTCCAACTATATGTTACCCTCCATCCCACTACAATTCAATTCGCTGAACAACGTGAAATCAGAAAAAAATTTGTGTGGGTCCATGGGCCGATGTGGCTCACGTTCACCATTGGTGTTTTTAGTTGAAACAGTGTTGTGTCAAATTGGATTAAATTCGGAAGGACACATGTATGGGGTCTATGCATGTTTATAGGAGATATATAATATGCTGTGTCCAGTTTGGCCAACAATGGGTTGGTTTGTGGTTTTTGGAGCGAAAAAACCAAATCGGGAAGGATAAGTGTGACATTTCATCATTTTCATCACAGATGTTTTTGGTTGAAATATAAGCCGTTTTGCCAAATTTGAAGAAAATGGGTTAAAATATGTGGTTTATAGAGCGTAAATCGGCACCGAAATTTGTATGGAAGCTATATATAAATCTGAATTGCATAGAGATTTTTAGTTGAAGTATAAGACGTTTTACAAAATTCGAAGAAAATCGGTTAAAATTGTGTCTAGAGCGGAAAAACTCAAATCGGCAGCGAAATTTGTTTGGGAATTATATAAGAAAACTGTGCCAAATTTTAAGCAAATAGAATAAAATATGTGGTTTTTGGAGCGGAAAATTCAAATTTCGAGCGACGTTTGCATGTGCTATATCTAAATATATGGGTATTATATAGTGTCTAATTTATTGCTGATTTGCATTGAATATATGTAATAGTCTTCCCTGCATCTTCTTGACTTCGAAATTGAAAAGTTTTTAAAATACCAATACTTTTTCAATACCAATATTTCGACCTTCATCGACGATCATCCACAGGGATATTCACTTTAAAATATAAATAACATTAGGTATACAAATAAAAAAACATTTTTTTTTCACTGAACCAACACTCAGGGGATGTCTGCTACAAATGCAGTGCATTGCGTTGGCGGAATGAAGATCAAGTATTGGAAGGAGGAAAGAGAGAGTAGTGTCTGTTAAGGGAAAGATATTTTCGGAAGTCGATTCCACATACGGATAGTACGGGCGATGAACGGAATTATTCTGTAATGTGTAGTGCGGCCGGTTGTCTAATCGACAACAAATGGTTGAGCGTTCCTGGAGAGTCGCATATCTCTACCGAACGTTCTCACGGGTGGTATAAGATCACGAATTTCCGAAGAACAAACACCTTGAAAGTATCGATAGAACAATGGCACACAACCAACATTACGACGGTGTTTAAGGGAGGATATCCTACCGTCACCTATCAACACCATCGCCCTCCTCTGGACACGGTCAATTAGCACCAGTGATGAAGCTCAGTGAATCGCTTGTGAGACAACAAGGAGCACTGGGTCTTAAGTGCATACAAATCTACACTATTCATTCGACCCCATTCAGAAATGCCAAGAAATTCCGGATAAGTGACTCATCCAATTTCTTGACGACTTGGACTATGATCGAATGAGTATGAATTAGAGATGTGCGCGTGAGTGATTATTGGCTCACGTTCACGCACGCTCACGAAAGAAAAAAATTGAATCACGCACGTTCACGCACGAAGATTTTTTCATTACTCACGTTCACGCACGCTCACGTGAGTAAAATAAATTTTGCTCAGGATCACGCGTGATTCACGTAAATCACGCAAACAATTTCCACAAAGATATACATTTTAAATCGAAATGAGTAACGCCCCGCAAATCCGAAAATTATTTAATTTAATTATTTTAAACACTCTACGTTTGCGATTGTTTGATTTAAATTCATATTTTTCAAATAGTATACAATATTACAGTGTGGTATACCGTATAGTTTAACGCAAAATAAGTTAGAAATTGGACACTGACATAAAATCCAAGTAAAAAACACAATTGTGTGTTTTTTTTAATTGATACCAGTTGTGTGTTTTTTTAATTGAATTAACACTAATGGGGTTTTCCATATAAATTCAGTGCTTAGTGGTGGTGCAGGGAATGCTTACTTAAATAATAGAAAAAATAGATATTTTACCTACGCTGAAGCACTCTGTTTTAGAAATAAATATGTCTATGACTTTTTTTGAATGGAAAACTTCACATTTTTAAATGGAAATAAAAGAATTAATAAATATGTGCGACTCACGAAAAAATCACGAGATTCACGTAGAAATTAGACTCACGCACATTCACGCACAAACATTTTTTCGTTCCTCACGTTCACGCGTGAATCACGTGATTCACGCAATTCACGTGAGTGGCGCCCATCTCTAGTATGAATGACAGAGGTTGCTGTCATCCGCGATGAGTATATTGGATTCGAAGTCCGATCCAAGAGGTCGTCGATGAAAATAAGAGAAAGGAAGGGGAAACGACAGAGCCCTGTTGTACTCCTGCGGTTAACCTATGCTCGTCGGATGAGAACCCATTTACAACAACAAGTATAGTGCGATCTCTGAGGAAGCTCGATATAAATCGGGAGAAGTCAATACCAACATCAAAAGCGATAAGCTTTGATATGAGTGCGCCGTGACAAACTCTATCAAAGGCCTTGGAGATATCTAGAGCAACGACCTTACTCTCTCCAAGCTGGTGGATGGGTCGATTCCACTTTTCGGATAGCAGTGTCATCAGGTCTCCCATAGATCGATTCCCAAATACCTCACAAGATGGTGGTTAACCATACACTCCATAACCTTCGAAATCGCTGAGCAAATCACGATGAGCTGGATGTTCGCAATCTTCCAACGCGAAACCCCCTGCACGGTATGCAAGGTTGAAAAGATTACGATGGGGACGGCAAGCGTCAAAGAGCACTTACATAGGACAAATGCCAATCTGTCCTGAATATTTATTTACGTCGAGATTTGCGAGAACCCTTTTAACTCCACTTGTTCGAAAAAGTATCTTAAGGCATGGAACTTAAATCATTTCCGATTACGGGGAGTGGTTGATTGCTTTCCGACAAGGATGAATTCCTTGCAAACATTTCGGCCAATATGTTAGCTTCGGCAACCGGGTTAGTGAATATCTGGCCATCTTTAACAAGACTTGGGATTGATGAGGAGTTATCCTTACCTGCACAGCAAGCACAATTCTCAACAAAGAACCCACAACGGTATACAGACGGTCCATTACAGACGAACGGCATTTTTCCATTGCGTTTGTTTGCCTTTGCCATAACTAAGGCAAAGCGTGAGATTGTGCATAGCAAGCACAATTCACGACAAAAAAAACACAACGGAATACTGCCGTTTCATTACGGATCGAATGGCATCTTTCCGTTGGGTTTGTATGTCTTTGTCATCACTCCCCCTCACGAGGATTTTTACCCATATTCTGAAGGAATGCGGTCCAAAAAAACCGTCTTGGTGACAGTTTTCAAAGATTTCAATTTATAATATATAATAGCAATAACTTATTATTAGGATAATTGTGGCCATTGTCACATGCATTATTGGTTGTTCTTTGTTTCATTTCTAGTTCATCAATATGTTTCAGATTTTAACATGGTGAAACTTAAGTTCGTGAAGACAGAAATCTCTCTCCTCTGTTACATTTATAGTTCTTAATGGATTAGGTAAAATAATGTCGTCGCCATACTAGTTTCCATCATACCATTTGTTCATTATTTTTACTTTATAGTTTTCAAATTTCAACAAATAATTTCCAGTTAATGATATCGGAATTTGGTTACAAACTTGTTCGATATTTTATTGTATCATATTAATAGCAAAAATTATGTGATGATTTAGTTCAAGTAAAATTTTCTATTTTCTATCCAGTAGACACAATGCATTTTATTTAATTTAAAAAGGTTCTCAATACAATTATCTTTTATTATCATTAATTTATTTGTTTCATTTGCATCAAAGTATACAACATTATTGTGGGTTAAATATTCCTTATATTCTAAATTAATTTTCATTTCGTGTTTATTAGGAACTGGTTGAATGTACATTTTGTGATAAATTTCATTGGACATAATTGGGATACGATTTATGTATATAATGTTTCTGCCAGAAGTCGCTACTGGCAGCCTAACATCTTGCAATTTCTCAAAAGTGATATTAATCATTCGAATTCCCTCATCTGTTAGAATATTCTTGCTCAAAAGCCTAAACTAGATGTTAACATGAAGGAATTATGTTACATTATCAATAATTTTTTCCAAATGATACCTGATCTAATTTTATCTCCTTCGACTGTAGAGCCGAAGTATTTCTCAATTCTAAATATTGTCCAGACACTTTCTCCATTTTTTTGAGAATTATAAAGAGAAAGCGGAATACGAAAAGATGCTGAAACAATACAATGATCCGAATTACCAAGGTGCTAGAACGTTAACTTCATATTTTTCAGGGTGTGATGTTCAGAAAAGATCAAGAATATTTGAGTGTTGCCCTTGGACAGACGGAATGTGAGTAGATTCATTCACTAGTTGCGTCAAATCATTATGATCGGCAAAAAGCTCGGCGTATTGACCCTCCGGTGTTGAGTGACTCGAATGGGCAAGTCAAGAGGAATTATGGACACTGTAATCGCCAGCAAGCAAAATTTCACTGTCAGGACAATCCTCTAAAATTTTTGTAATTGAATCGGAAAGGCCAATTTAGGGATACCTCCCTTTCCGCGTTTGGACCTCTATACACAAATCCGAAATGTAGTACGTTTGTTCAAATCTTGAATTTAACCCAAGGGAGTTTTTTTTTTTTTTTTTATTATTTTATTTTATTTGTACAAATTCCATATAAACAACTTTCCTGGCCTCAGCGCCATAGTGGCATTATTGAGGCAAGCCGGCAATATATTATTCTAATCTATATACAATTATATACAAATTCAAATTCAATTAAAAAAAAATATCTTACAAAATTCAAATTTTATACTGAAGGTAGAAGCGTTTCAAATGAATTATATAGAAATTTCTTAAATGCAGTTTTAAAAGTTGAAATTCTGTTAACAGATTTCAAAGCTGATGGTAGGTCATTGTATGTGATAGCACCCACATAATCAATACGTTGTTTTGTCCTTTCAAGTCTACACCGTGGAACTCTTAAATTATTTCGATTTCTAGTGTTAAAGTTTGTTTGGTTCTGAAAAAATGATATGGTGTGATGGCCAATCTTATTAATGCACTTAAACACGAACATTACAACTTGGTACTCATACAATCCATATATTGGCAGTATAGTCTTCCCCACATCCCTATACAATGAAATCGTTGGATAGGTCAATGGTAAATTATATATCGTCTTGAGAGCTTTGTTTTGCATGCATTGGAGAGATCTCAAAGAGCTACTGTTCTTATTGTTAGCGTAGGCAATAGCTAAGTATTTCAAATGCGATTGTACTAACGATTGAAATATCATGAGCTTCGATTTTTCATTTAACTTGTATTTCAATTTATATAATACACCGATTGCTGGGGCTATTTTCTTCTTAATATCAGCAATATGAATATCCCAGTTCAAATTGTTTTGCAGTGTCACTCCCAAATATTTCACAGAGTGATCCTCACTAATTGATTTACCATCGACGTACACCGAGAAATTATCATTATTACTTGCTGGGTGGGGTCTAAACCGAACTACTTTAGTCTTATTTGGATTTAGCAATAATCGATTCAACCTTGCGAATTCGAAAATCAACGATGCATCTCTTTCCATGTGAGTTCGTAAAGCCAGATCGTGCTTGTATGGGTAAAACAAACACACGTCGTCTGCAAACATAAATAGTTTACCCGACAAATCAAGGTTCTTCATGTCATTCACATAAATCGAAAATAATAACGGGCCTAAACCACTTCCCTGTGGGACTCCATATTCTACTGCGCCAATATTACTTCGTGCATCGTTAAGGTGAACATATTGTTTTCTATTCAATAAATAATTTTTGAATAGTAGAAGTTCTTTTCCCTGAATGCCGTAATATTCCAATTTTTGAATTAATATTTTATGTTCTACAAGATCAAAAGCTTTTGTAAAATCAAAAAATATGCCAGCAACACCGCAGAATCCACCATCTAGTCCCTTACAAATATACTGCAAAACATTTAATACAGCATCTTCTGTACCACAACCTCTTCTGAATCCAAATTAACTATCAAACAATAAGCTGTTTTCCTCCAAATAAAATAATAGTTTATCAAAAAGTATTTTTTCAAAAATTTTGTCAACTGTGGACAGGACAGCTATTGGTCGGTATTCATTTAAGGAAACAGCATTAACTTTCTTTGGTATTGGAACTACTTTATGAAGTTTTAAGGTGTCTGGGTATATTGAACTACTGTTCATTTTGTTAAAAATTTCCACCAAAAGTGGAACCACTTCCTCAGCACATTCCTTAATAAATTTTGGTGATATATTATCATATCCTGGACTTTTCTTACCTTCCATTTCTCTTATAACTTTACTCACATCATTTATACTAACATTATCTATTTTAAAACGGTGATTTGATTGTGAAAGAGTTCTCAGCAAATTAAAATTGTCTCCAGGCTGAATTTCAATTTGGGACTTCAAATCAGATACGGAGGAAAGAAAATAATTATTAAAACAGTTTACTTTGATCTCATCACTGCATATTCTGGAACCTTGTGAATCATTAAGGTTAACATTATTTCCTTTGGACCTACCGAGGGTACTATTAATAAATCTCCAACACTTTTTCTGATCATTTCCCATTTTTTCTAAATTGTCAAAATAATAGTTTTCTCTGCATACTTTAATCGCAGTTTTTATGACTTTACTTACTCGCTTCAACACATCATTTACAATACGTTTATCTTTTACTCTTCGTCTTTTCTTCAATAATTTGTCCTTCCATAAAATCAGTGCCTGCAGATTTTTGTTAATCCATGGAGCAATTTCGAAGCGTAAATGTTTTTTATCTTTTGTAACAATAGTTGAACTGTTCATTGCCATTTCCATACAATTAATCAAAGCATCGGTTAGATCCGAAGCATTTAACAAAGCACAATCAATCGGTAAATTATTTCTCAAAATATTCCTGGCCTTTGAATACTCACAATAGCTCTTAGAAATTTCTATATGATCCGTAACAACTAATCTACTTCTGATCTTACAGCAAATTATATTGTGATCAGATAAGTCACACTCTACAGAGTCAACATAAATCCTTTCGGAAAAGTTGCTAAAGACATGATCTATACATGTACCACTGACCGGCCTAGTTACCAAGTTGTGAGAGTTATCACAATCATAGTTCTGAAACAACGTTCGCAACTCGTTATAGTGTGGATTCTGAAAAACATCAATATTAGAATCACCGAGCACTATAATAGGCTTGTGAGCATGTTCGTTTAATAGAACATCAAGCATTCTAATAAAAACATTAACATCACATTTCTGTGACCGATAAAATGAAATTAGTTTCAATGGTTTGTTGTTGATTTTAAAATTATCCAAAGTAATTGTTACAACCTCTAGAAAACTATCACTTTTACAAACGTCAACAGAATAATGAAGGCTTTCTTTTACATACACTGACGTACCACCATAACTATCTTCCCTACAACAATGAACACATGAGAACCCAGGTATTGAATATAACTGAGTCAAATCTTTTCGGAACCATGTCTCCTGAATCGCAATAATATCTGGCAGTTTAGGAAAACCAGCCAGAAAAGACTTAAACTGATTAAATTTTTCAACAGATGAAACGCTTCTGATGTTAATACTTATTACATTCAAATAATTGAACTTTATGTTTTTAATATAATTTTCAAAATGCAAAAAACTTTCAAAATATTGATTTTTAATCATTGAAATTATAAAAAATAATCATAAACATATAAAAACTAAAAAAAAGAAATATTTTGTTTAAGACGGCGAAACATATGTAACCTCTTCATCTCCTTCATCACTCGAATCAGCAGCATCTCTATTACACACCATGGACCTTCTACTCCAATGTTTATTTGTTGTTGCATTCAATAACATTTGTTCAACATCCTCTTCACTTCTTATTATTTGTTGTCTAGATATTTCAGTTTTTTTACAAAAAACTTTACCATCTCTTGCATAGATATATTGATATCCAATTGATTTCAGGGACTTGGCACAATTCAAAAGAGTTAACGTTTCCTTCCTAAGGTAATCGTTGATATATATTTTCTCCGTACTTTCCGTCTCTTTCAATTTAGATTTTGCCGCCATCAATTTATCTTTATTGGCTTTTGAGCTGAACTTCACAATCACGGTTTTTTTATCATTGGATTTGTTTTTATTTGGAAGAAAAAACACATTCTCAAACGCACTCGATTCTAATTCTACTCCTACACTTTTAGACAGGTTGACAACTGCATCCACCGCTTTGATATCGCCTTCCACATTTAAACCGCTTATGATACAATCATTTTTAACGCGAGCATCATTTAGAATTTTTACTGATGTTTTCATATTTTCTAGCTCATTTTTTAATTTTTTGTTTTCTTTCTCAATCGCACTTATCTTCTTTTTGTTCTCAGCCACATCTTTAAAAACTTCATCGAATGTAGCAGACATGAAATTTATCGATTCCGTCAGCTGATCAAGTTTATCGAGTTTTTGCAGATTCTTTAGTTCTGATTTAATCGTATTTAACTCCTTTCTTATTTCTCCTCCTTCCTCTTTGCACTCTTCACAGCTGTATAGTTCGCTCTCATTTTTTAACAATCTGTCAAACTCTCTTCTATTTAAGTCTGAGCAAACAAAGTGATAATCTTTTTTGCATTTATCACATTGTATGTAATCATCACATTCTTCCTTTATCTCCTTTTTGCACTGATTGCATAGCATTTTTTTATTACTCGCAATACTGCGACGAGACGTTGTTTTGGGCATTGTTTTTAAGCTTAACTTGTGTGAAATGCTTTGTTATGTTTGTTTACAACTTGTTGTTCTCCACTTTTGGAGTTTAATAGCAAAAAACACTGATTTATTTAGAGCGATTTGAACACTGCAAAAAACACGTCTAGTTGTTGCCAGGGTTGCCGACTATATCTTCTGTTAAATTCTGGATTTTCTGCATTTAAGTTACGCTAGCTCTGAAACACTATATCGTTACGTACGTATACCACAAGACATCTGTGGGGGATAAAAAGAGATAGGGTGTGATTCCCAGGAATGTGAAAATCCTGTGGATCAGAATCCTCACACACCTGAGTCTCACAAAGAGGAAAAACATCAGGCCGATGGAAATGTTCATGACGCGGTAAAAAAAATCGCGTGCATCCCTCGAACATTGGCAATTTGTACTTTAAACTCGCCCACCATTAGAACAGACAAAAAAAAGAAAAACAAAACAGAGTCAAATATGTAACTGCAGTTGACAAACCCCTCTCCCTGCCGTTGCTGTATTCACCCAACGCTCACTGTTATGCCCTAGGCATTGGGCGAACAACGACACGAAGAAAAGAGTGTCAACTACACTACACGAAGGAAGGGGGATGGAGGGAAAGGGGAAATCGCACACTACTGAGGAGACATAAAAAGTGTGGTCAGTGATGTGCGCAGCTGTGACTGCTGCTGTTATGCTGTTGTTGTTCCCGTCGATGCTGATGTTGTTGCTATTGTTTAGTTGTTTTGTTCGGTACGCGGCGCGGTTATTGATTGTTAGGCTTGTTGTTGGATGTTTTATTGTTTTTTTTTTGAACAATTATGTTATTATTGTCTGTTTTTTTATGATTTATTTTGTCTTGTGGAAATATTTTTGTTTATTGCACTGTTTGATTTTTATTATAACAGAAAGTGGCCGGCACACAGCACGGACGGCATAGACACATGTGTAACTGACGACGGACAAACAAACAACTAAACGTCAAGTTTTTTCTGCATTTCATTTGACATTTCTCAATTTGAACCATGGAAAGATACACAATCTAACGACGCGTTAAATTTATTCAGGCTTATTATGAAAATGGGCGTTCAAATCAAAATGCATACCGTGCACTTCGCGATTTTTCGGGTCAATTTAATCGCCCAAATGTGCGTACAATAGGACAAAATCGAAATGAATAACACTTCTTTACTTTTGAGTAGTAAAATTAAGTCTGCCGTTTTATTTCACAACTTTCGTTCACCAACCGTTGTACAGTTGTGTACATAATCTTATTTGCAATATGATCGCCTTTGTTCGACACTACTGGACAAAGACGAGATCTATGTATAGTATTTGGACGTTGGATGGAGTTGGAGGCAAAGCGTGAGATTGTGCACAGCAAGCAAAATTCTCAACAAAGAACCCACAACGGAATACAGTCGGTCCATTACAGACGAACGGCATTTTTCCATTGCGTTTGTTTGCCTTTTCCATAACTAAGGCAAAGCGTGAGATGGTGCATAGCAAGCACAATTCACGACAAAATGGCATATTTCCGTTGGGTTTGTTTGTGTTTGTCATAACTCCCCCACACGGGGATTTTTACCCATATTCTGAAGGAATGCGGGCCAAAAAACCGTCTTAGTGACAGTTTTCAAAGATTTCAATTTATAATATATAATAGCAATAATTTATTATTACGATAATTGTGGCCATTGTCACATGCATTATTGGTTGTTCTTTGTTTCATTTCTAGTTCATCAATATGTTTCAGATTTTAACATGGTGAAACTTAAGTTCGTGAAGAGAGAAATCTCTCTCCTCTGTTACATTTATAGTTCTTAATGGATTAGGTAAAATAATGTCGTCGCCGTACTAGTTTCTATCATACCCTTTGTTCATTATTTTTACTTTACAGTTTTAAATTTTCAACAAATAATTTCCAGTTAATGATATCGGAATTTGGTTACAAACTTGTTTGATATTTTATTGTATCATATTAATAGCAAAAATTATGTGATGATTTAGTTCAAGTAAAATTTTCTATTTTCTATCCAGTAGACACAATGCATTTTATTTAATTTAAAAAGATTCTCAATACAATTATCTTTTATTCTCATAAATTTATTTGTTTCATTTGCATCAAAGTATACAACATTATTTTGGGTTAAATATTCCTTATATTGTAAATTAATTTTCATTTCGTGTTTATTAGGAACTGTTTGAATACGATTTATGAATATAATGGTTTCTGCCAGAAGTTGCTACTGGCAGCCTAATATCTTGCAATTTCTCAAAAGTCATATTAATCATTCGAATTCCCTCATCTGTTAGAATATTCTTGCTCAAAAACCTAAACTTAATGTTAACATGATGGAATTATGTTACATTATCAATAATTTTTTCCAAATGCCAAATACCTGATCTAATTTTATCTCCTTCGACTGTAGAGCCGAAGTATTTCTCAATTCTAAATATTGTCCAGACACTTTCTCTATTTATTTGAGAATTATAAAGTGTGGTTAGATTCTCCAATTGTTCATCATTGCTTTGGGTTATGGTATTATGGGTATTAGTCTCGAGTGTTCTTAATGTATCTTATATTTCTACTCTATCATCGTTCCGTATAAGTATTTCAATCCTGTACCCAAAATGTTCAGTAGTCCTCGTTCCCCGTGAGTGTGTGGAATTAAAGTCTGAAGTTCCGTACGAATGTGGTCTATGCGGTGTTTCAAATTAGGATAATAATACAAACATTTCAACTCCTTGCAGCTTTTCTCTATCCCAGGGTAACTGTTTTCATATTTATGGTGTCTTATGATAATCTCCATAAGATCTTCGATACTGATATCCAAGCTTACAAGCTTAGAAGTTCGAAAAACCATGAAATTTTTAATGTTTCTCATTTTCATACTTCATCCTGAATCCTCAGATAAACCGAATTATGTTCGCAATAAATTGTTACAGCTTACTCATTCTGTATAATATTCAATGCCTTCTGAATTGTTTCATCATCATCCTTATAAGTGAATTCATGCCTCTTTTTATGATACTTTTCCACTAATTTATAACTGTCTGTATCGATTAATTGGAAATGATCGTTCCCATCCTCACTAGCACTATGGTCATTGATCTCTTCTCAATTCCTATCGCCTTGTTCAGCAGGTCTATTTTGATCATCACGAGCGGTGGCTCCCCTATAGGATAATTTCTCCATTGGATGTTTCCGGCCAAAATGTTGTTTTAGAGATGTTTTCATTTTAAATTGACGCTTGCAGATATTACATTCGAATTTCATATTCCGATGGAAAATTCTTTTATGAATTCCTAGGTGAGTTGCCTGGGTGTATTTCTTATTACATTCGCTACACTCGAAAATATTAACCTCACAAGCGATTCTTTAAAGGGCATTCACCACTTTATTTTCCTTTCCCTACATGACAAATATTAAACTCATATTCGTTGAGTTTTATTTGTGACAATACAGAACCCAAAGTAAAGTTGCTGGCATCAGTAGTAACTACGAATTCTTTCGATAAGTCCGGATGCATAAGTACCATGTCAAACATTAGGATAGCCCTAAGTTTGCCAAATGATGCTCAATAATAATGATCATTAACGACGATCCTCGAATCTTTTTTGAGTCAATGTCAATGGTTTAGCAATTGTAGCATAGTCAGGAATAAATTTCCTATAATCCAAGAAAACTCTGGATTTCTCATATCGTCTTCGGAATAGGGAATTGCTTAATACACCTTACTTTGTCAGGATTAGGTGTAACTCCACTAGGTGTAACAACGTGGCCTAAGAATTTGGTTTCCTTTTTAGGAAGTCACTCTTATTCAAAGATACCTTTAAATTAGCTCTCCTCAAAGTGTCCAATACCTTCTTCAGGCTATTCATGTGTTCCTGAAGAGACGTACTAAAAATTAAAATGTTGTCCATATAGACGACACAAATTTTATTCATGTGTTCCTTAAGTACATCATTCATCATCCTCTGAAGGTGCGTTCCTTAATCCATTGGGCATTCTCTTGAATTCACAATGACAGTCCGATGTCGAAAATGCCGTCTTCTCCTGGTGTTCAGGACTCACCATGATTTGATAAAAGCCCTTAGTCAAATCAAAGGTAGGGAAATAATTAGCCCTACCTAATTTGTCCAAGACGTCATCAATGAGAGGCATCTTCTTTCGTTACAGCGTTAAGCTTACGATAATCATCACACTTCTCCACTCCTTATTACCCTCCTTGTCCTGCTTCATAGGCACAACCAAAATTGGAGCGTTATAAGGTGATGAGCTATGTCCTACAATCCCCTGTTCAAACCTATTTGCCAATTTACTTCGTCCATGTGAATCTCGGGATATCTGTATGTCCGCGAATAAACGGAATGTGAATTTCTTTTCTCATAATCAATCACAGCATTGTTTCCTTTAACAATTTCGAGCCGAATATTCCCACAAATATGGGGTGAAATTCAAATATATGGATTTTGTTTGTTTTGTAATTTCTGATAATTCGGTGAGTTTGCATGAAGTAAGCCTGTCATGCAATGCCAGTTCCAAAGATCCAGGTTTCAAGGTTCATAGCACTGTCCTTTGATGTATAGGGAGGTTATTTAGATAAACTTTGAGTGCTGTCGTGTTGTGAGTTATGCCCACGAAATGTCCGTCCATGCCAATTTGGACTGAATGTAATTGTAGAAATTCACGACATCGCCCCGGAATTGGCCATTTCTTAATTGCTCATACAATTGTTCGGAGGAGGACAACATTTCTTTTATTTCGGTCTATGTTGTAAGGTGTGCGTGTATGCCAGAGACGTTTTTGCCTTTCTCTTTAAATTACTTTTAATTTTTGTCAGCAACATCTTCTGGGATGTTTCTGAATACGGTATATCACCGGTACGGAATTTAGATCCTCCTTCCGCCCATCAAAATCCAGAATCTGCGCCAAATATGCCAAAGGAGGTATCTCCAAAGGCGTTGTTACTGGTGTTGTTGTCATTTTTTTTTCACTTTTTTAATTGATTTTTATTTTTCTGATTTTGATTTTTTCTTAATTGTTAATGGGTTTTGGTTTCCGTATTTTACAATTGAAATATTTTTCGCAAATTTTCTTGTCTTTCACTTTTATTGTTTTATTATTATCCTTTCTTTTTTCACAATTTTTCTTAAATATACTTAAATTTTTATTTTAGCCGTAAGGTTATTTTTTGCAGGATATTCAGTAACCGTTGAGTATCCTAACGACTGCGCAAATTTTATAATAAACTCCGGAAATAATTTTCATTTATTTCGGAGTAGTAAAATTAAGTCTGCCGTTTTATTTCATAATTTTTTTTCACCAACCGTTGTATGGTTGTTCGACACTACTGAACAAAGACGAGATCTATGTATAGTATTTGGTTGTGAGATGGAGTTGGAGGCAAAGCGTGAGATTGTACACAACAAGCACAATTTATAACACACAACCCACAACGGAATAAAGTCGGTCCATTACGGACGAACGGCATCTTTCTGTTGGGTTTGCTTCGCTTTGCCATAACTAAGGCAAAGCGTGAGATTGTACATAGAAATCACAATTCTCAACAAACAACCCACTACGAAATGCAGTCGTGCCATTACGGATCAAATGGCATCTTTCCTTTGGGTTTGTTTGTCTTTGCCATAACTATATATATATATATATATATAATATATATATATATATTGTGTGGTCAAATTTTATTGTTATTTTCATTTCGAAAAAAAAATAACTAAATAAAAATCGCAAAAAACTTATACTCTTGTATTTCATTAACAAAGTGCGTTTCCAAGTAACATTGGCTAAATTTTGAGATTCGACGATATTTACCATTAAATGGGTGAATTTATGGGTACAATTATAAAGATAAGATGATAGCGACGGTTAAGAACGGCTATTCAAAAAACATGATGAACATGGATATAATGACGGAGAACAGGAAGGTGTAAATCCAGATGAACATTATCACATTGCTGCGTTGACTGACTATATAATCAAAAAATATATTCCCGATAAAGAAATTAACATTTCAACAGCACAGACTGATACTGCTAACATAGGTAATTGGTTAGTCATAATACAAAAAGACGGTAGTGAAAAGGTTACAAATATTAGATACAATAAAAGAAAATTGTGTATTTAGTTGGAAAGTTTAATTTATTTATGAACGATGTCGATGATGTTCTAGACATAGATAGATATTTGTTGGACAGAATATGTAGTTCATGTTTCAATATTAGCATTCAAGTGCCTAATTTTTCTAAACGATCCAATATCATCCTCAGAAGGGTCACGAATTGACAACTCTATTGTTACTTAGCCCGTTCTTTACTAGATGAAATTGAACAAGAGAATGCCTTATATTGACGTTGTACTGATTTTCTGTAAAATTAGTATTGTAATTTAGCTAATCTATAGGATAAGCCCAATTTAAACATTTTATAATTTCAATGAAATTTCCTAATATTTTTTTGAAACCATTTTATAGGACACAAAAAAACTACACAAAACCTTTTCTTATACTTTTAATTTGCTATCGGTTTAATCGACTGAAATAACCGGTTTCGGGTTTTTTGAATGGTGAATGAAATGATTAAAAAAATAAAAATAAAATATTAAAAATGTAGGAAATGGTGTTTCCTATTATTTAAGAATATGTCTCTTGTGTTGTCGTCACATATATTCTTAAATAATCTTTAGCTCTGGGACAGAATAAGGCAAATATCGCCAGTATTCTTCCTCAGAGGTTCAGCCTTCAGTTTATCAATGGTCGCAGTAGATAAAATTCTTCCTGCTTCCTATTGATAGTTTCTGCTCGAAATAAAACAAAGAACAGTTCTTCTCAAGAGGTCTTTATTGTTCGAAGTCAGCAAACCGAATGAATATTTACCATTTTTTTTGGAAAACGATTTGGGTTTTATTAAATTCATTTCAGCCTTACACAATATAAAATATTTTAAATCTAACTGTGGTAATTTACATCCTAGCATACTATAGTATCTTTCAAGGACAATGTCATTTATACTATAGTTATGTCGCCGCTTTGCTGCTAACATGGCATTCTTTGATTTTTTACATTAACATGTTTTTCCTTAAAAAATAGAATTATATAAAAAAGGAAGACCTTTTACATTTTGTTTCTTATACAAACACTTACACTAAGTGCTTACAAAGTACTTAAAAACTATTATTTACAAGTTATTGATTGGTATTGTATACCGTGTCGTCAATGTCCAAGGTCTTAAACCGTCTGTGGTAGTACAAGAGTTTGTCCGCACGGTAAAGAAGTCCCTCGGAATCGAGAGTCAGTAGCCCAGTAGGTGGAAGGAACTCATTACTGAGGTGCATTTCCACACTATCGGTCATCTCAAGACAACCCCTAACCAGTCTGTTGTCCAGAAACTCAGCCCTTCCATAGAAGTTCAGAGCATTCCGGAAAAGAAAGACATCGATTCTATCTAAATCGATAGAACCGTAAATCTTCCGGCAGGATGGATATCACTTACAAATATGTTGTAGAGTACAAGTATCTGCTACTATCCTACAAGTGTTGCCCCCAAAACCGTACATCAACATCTTGTGCACAATGCCGTCCTGCCACACAGTATCAAATGCCTAGCAAAGTCCAGTCTTACCGCAATGTCTTTTGTTCAATGCTCTCAATACGTAGTAGCCGAACACAACCAGTGCATGAGATGTGGATTGTCCTCTCTTGAAACCGAACTGATTATCTGTAAGTATATCCAGATCTTCTATCGTCCGATTTACCCGCGCTAGGATAAAGTGTTCCAGGAGCTTCCCGAAGGCCGATAACAGCGATATCGGTCGGTAGCTTCCACACAAACTGGGGTCAGTTCCGGGATTGTAAATTGGAATCGTTACTGATTCCTTCCACGCCCTCGGAAAATAACCCAAGTTGAGACAGTGATTAATTAGCACCGCTAGGAACGTCGATGTTGTCAAACCAGTCTTTCTCAGAACTATGCCCGGTCTGGTCCATTCGACTACCTCCTACCTCCGCAGGGCTAAGAATATTTTCCGATACGAACAGCGCTTAGGTATCATTTTTGAAAATCTTAAAAGTAGTCTAGAGTGAAAGTTCAAGTACGAAAGAAATAAGAGCCAAAGAGAAAAAAAAGCTATATCAATATTCGCATGAGATAGAATGAAACAGATATACCTTCATAAACTTTTGAGCTTAAATAAAAAGCTTTCATTAAAATTGGGAGATAATGATAACTAAACAAAATAGCAATAAGTGTGACAAGTAAAACAGTGAGCAAGAGCTTATATACAAAACAAATGAGTGAAAAAAGAGATACATACTAAAATACGATCTTGTATAAAGAGAGACTCTTCAACGCTCTCTCAATATGCCCTCCTGTGTGTGCTTATACACACACAAAATTCATGAGCAATAATGGCAAACTCAAGATACATACGTAAACACATATATACAAAAAATAAGCTCTTGTGCGTGTGCTTTCGCGCACAAGCAAATTCAAATGTAAATAAAGAATTTAAAAATAACGGCCGCTACAAAAATATGTCAGCTCGACTCCGCTCTCTGATATAGGTTATTGTAAATTCGTCCAATGCTAAATGTTAATATTTATCGGTCTACTTTTTATATATAAAAGTATGTATGTAATATGTTGCTTCTAGATCGCTAATACTGTGTGTATTTAATATTTTCGTCAAACTTGTCGCATCTTAGGAACACCTACTATGGAAATGGACATCTCAGCCAATAGCGTATACATAACTGGCTTCCCGAATTCATCTCTTACCGCTAAAATTTTCCTGAGACATAAAATCCCAATAGACATTCGTGATATAGATTGTTCTCTGTTTGTGAGTAAGATTGATAATATGGGAACTCTTAAACAAATATTCAGTTCCAAAATTCTCAAACTAGACATCATTAAAATGTGTATTGGGATAAATAATCGCATTAAGTTGTTTGGATCTATATTTTCCAATTACTTTGGGAAATTAATGATGCATATTATTACCCCCAGAAATTTTTAAGTTATGCTAGAAATTTCATATGCGTGTTTTTAAACTATTTCTATTGATGTTGTATCCATGTATATATTAGTTATCTATTACAATAGAAAGTAAATTTATATTCTAAATTTGCGTCCAGGGATTAAGCAGGGTTAAAACACTATATTCATTGCACTTCTTGCATGAACCGAACTAGTCCATCTCCATCACATATGTTTTTGGTTGCAGTTTTGCCAAATTTTAAAAAAATCGGTTAAAATACGTGGTTTCTAGAGCGTAAAAAGTCAAATCGGCACCGAAATTTGTATGGAAGCTATATATAAATCTGAATTGATTTGGGCCATTTTCAGCATAGATGATTTTAGTTGAAGTATAAGACGTTTTACAAAATTTGAAGAAAATCGGTTAAAATGGTCTCTAGAGCAGAAAAAATCAAATCGGCAGCGAAATTTGTTTGGGAACTATATCTAAATCTGAACCAATCTTGCCCAATTTCACCATAGACGTTTCTAGTTGAATTATAAGACTCTGTGCCAAATTAAAAGTCAAATCGAGTAAAATATGTGGTTTTTAGAGCGGACAAGTCAAATTTCGAGCGAAATTTGCATGGGACTATATCTAAATCTGAATCGATTTGCTTCAAATGAAATAGGGCTCGTCATTGAGCCGCAAAACTGAATTGTGCCCATTTTTATTAGGATATGGCAATAATTGCGACGTTTACTTTGATAAAAAGAATTAATGGACGAACGGACATAGCTCTATCGATTCAAAGTGATTCTAAGTCGATCGGTATATTTAATAAAGTCGATCGGTATATCGCAAAAGGGTTTTACAAACACGAGCAGATATTGGCTGTACCTGCGATGGCTGACCTTCCGGGCAGTGCGAAGAATAGAATGCTGGAACAGGACGTCACTACCTGTCCAATGTCTAAGAGTTTGAGACTCTATTAACAAATTTTAACAAAGTGATCAAGAAGAATGCAGAGTTAAAAAACGCATTGAGGAGCTAGAAGAACGCTTGTCTTCAGATGACGAAGACAGTGAAATTGATAAAGATGTCTCAGAGGAGGCAACGCAACAGTCATCCGGGACTTCCGTGAACACACCGCCAGTACCACGGGTAAAGGTTTTGAGCGCAACGCCGGCGTCTCAAGCTGTTCGCACACCGCCGGTGCAAAAGCAAAGGAAGAAGGAGGCCACCACACCAACTACGAGTAAGAATAGAAGCAATAAAACAGCAGGTCCAGCTGATAAGCCAGCACTGGGAAGGAAAGCTGCACCCAAGCCAGCACATCAGAAAAACAACAAAAGCGATTTTAATGTGTACGACATGAACGTTAAAACATTAGCGACGGACTTAACTAAGACGCCAGAGCACACGAATTTTTCCTGTAAAGTGATTAGTAGAAACATGACGAATATCAGCATAATTACGTTGGACGAATTCCAAAAGGTTCGTAGTATGCTCATAGAGCATAAGCGGAATTTTTATATATTTACACCGAAAGACCTGAAGCCGTACGCTAAGTGATTAATGGTCTGGCGGACACGTACGACGAAGAAGACCTTCGCTCGTACTTGGCTGCCACCAATTTAAATCTTGAGATCCTCAAGATTGTTAAATTAGAATGGGGCAAATGGCTTGTCCATTTGTCTAAGGCCTCGGGCATAGGGGCTTTCTAAAAGATAGAATTTATTCTATATTGTAGTCAAAATTGATAGGGATAGGAAGAAAGGCGTTACTCAGTGCTTCAAATGCCAACGTTTCGGGCACATAGCTACCAATTGTGGCATGCCTTACCGGTGCGTCAATTGCGGAGCTGCACATGGCCCCGGTCCCTGCAAAGACCGCGCCTGGTGAGTTGGTTGCTGCTGGGCCTCGACACGGACATTTAAACACCCTTGACGTTTTTAGCAACGACAGAAAGGAGTACTTTGGTGTGGACTTCTTGTCCATTATAGGTAAAATGCAGAATCATGCTGGTGAATTCCATGATCTGCAATCTAGGGAAGACAAAGCTAGGGCTTTGCTGGCAATTGCACAATCTATTGTATTTAATGTTTAATAATGTTAAATGTATATTTGTTAATGTAAATTCTCTTATTTCTTTACATGGGAGACATTACTTACATAAACCGGACATTGTTCTGCTTGGAGAATACAAACTTTCCTCATTTCACAGACTGAATTTAAGGGTTATACAATATATAGACATAATAGGAGAAATAGGCAAACTCGTGGAGGAGGTACCGCGGTTGTATTTAAAGAGGGTATTTGTTATAAGAGGGTTACTCTGAACCTCGGGAACATAGAAAATACATGCGTTAGGATTAAGAAACTTGACGGCACATGGCTCACCACTGTTGCTTTGTACCGAAGACCCCTGTGTGTACCGGACTTGGACCCTTTGTAACATACGATAGGTCATGGTGATGTTTTGGTTGGGGGGCGGTGACGCATACAATCAGACGGGCAGTACATTGTAAAATTATTTACTACAATGTCCTGCCCTCAGCATTTTGAATACCGATGAGTCCAAAAGATACGGTAATGGAACAAATTCCTACATCGATATATTCATGGTATTCCCGGGTCTCACTTTTGAAAGAAAGAGAATGTTAGAAATGGATACGCAACTGAATGTGAAGAAATCTAGACAAGAAAATACTCCATAGACTAGTACACAATATCACAATGTGCCGACGGAATACCAATATTTTGTAGAACAATATCCGTCTATACAACAACAGCTTTAGCAACAACAACAACATATATATCTACAAATTTCAAATGTTGTTACCTCAAACAATATGATCAACCACCAACCCCGCCATATTACAATTCACATTCAGCAAATCGTCAACCTATTGTGGAACTTATACGGTTTGCGAAGATTGTAACGTAGAGGTAACAAAAAAATATGTTCATGAGCGTACAGAGGAACATAAAAGAAATGTGAAAAGCAATATCAGTCAGAATGTGAACCTTATAAGGAGCAATTCCAATAATCGTATTGGGAGTTATGAGTACATCAATTCAAAGGGTACTTTAACCCAGAAGAATTTTTTGCTGAAACAAAAAAAAAGTTTGTTAAAACTATTAAACTTGCGATTAGTTGATCATAACATATTAAAATTTAATATGGAACAACTCGCTGAATATATTAAGCCAACTGTGGAAACTAAAACCGTATTGAAAGCTAACGATGAAAAAGAATTTAAAAATAACGGCCGCTACAAAAATATGTCAGCTCGACTCCGCTCTCTGATATAGGTTATTGTAAATTCGTCCAATGCTAAATGTTAATATTTATCGGTCTACTTTTTATATATAAAAGTATGTATGTAATATGTTGCTTCTAGATCGCTAATACTGTGTGTATTTAATATTTTCGTCAAACTTGTCGCATCTTAGGAACACCTACTATGAAAATGGACATCTCAGCCAATAGCGTATACATAACTGGCTTCCCGAATTCATCTCTTACCGCTAAAATTTTCCTGAGAAATAAAATCCCAATAGACATTCGTGATATAGATTGTTCTCTGTTTGTGAGTAAGATTGATAATATGGGAACTCTTAAACAAATATTCAGTTCCAAAATTCTCAAACTAGACATCATTAAGATGTGTATTGGGACAAATAATCGCATTAAGTTGTTTGGATCTATATTTTCCAATTACTTTGGGAAATTAATGATGCATATTATTACCCCCAGAAATGTTTAAGTTATGCTAGATATACGTGTTTTTAAACTATTTCTATTGATGTTGTATCCATGTATATATTAGTTATCTATTACAATAGAAAGTAAATTTATATTCTAAATTTGCGTCCAGGGATTAAGCAGGGTTAAAGCCACTATATTAATTGCACTTCTTGCATGAACCGATCTAGTCCATTTTCATCACATATGTTTTTGGTTGCATTTTTGCCAAATTTGAAAAAAATCGGTTAAAATATGTGGTTTATAGAGCGTAAAAAGTCAAATCGGCACCGAAATTTGTATGGAAGCTATATATAAATCGGAATTGATCTGGGCCATTTTCAGCATAGATGATTTTAGTTGAAGTATAAGACGTTTTACAAAATTCGAAGAAAATCGGTTAAAATGGTCTCTAGAGCAGAAAAAATCAAATCGGCAGCGAAATTTGTTTGGGAACTATATCTAAATCTGAACCAATCTTGCCCAATTTCACCATAGACGTTTCTAGTTGAATTATAAGACTCTGCGCCAAATTAAAAGTCAAATCGGGTAAAATATGTGGTTTCTAGAGCGGACAAGTCAAATTTCGAGCGAATTTTTCATGGGACTATATCTAAATCTGAATCGATTTGCTTCAAATGAAATAGGGCTCGTCATTGGGCCGCTAAACTGAATTGTGCCCATTTGTATTAGGATATGGCAATAATTGCGATGTTTACTTTGATAAGAAGAATTAATGGACGAACGGACATAGCTCTATCGATTCAAAGTGATTCTAAGTCGATCGGTATATTTAATAATACGTCTATCTCGCAAAAGGGTTTTCCATAGTGATTTGTGTTTATTGTGGAATAAGGGTAATAAAGTGTCCCCTAATAAAACAGTGGAAAAACCCCAAACACGAGCAGATATTGGCTGTACCTGCGATGGCTGACCATCCGAGCAATGCGAAGAATAGAATGCTGGAACAGGACGTCACTACCTGTCGAATGTCTAAGAATTTGAGACTCTATTAACAAATTTTAACAAAGTGATCAAGAAGAATGCAAAGTTAAAAAACGCATTGAGGAGCTAGATGACGAAGACAGTGAAATTGATAAAGATGTCTCAGAGGAGGCAACGCAACAGTCATCCGGGACTTCCGTGAACACACTGCCAGTGCCACGGATAAAGGTTTTGAGCGCAACGCCGGCGTCTCAAGCTTTTCCCACACCGCCGGCGCAACAGCAAAGGAAGAGGGAGGCCACCACACCAAATACGAGTAAGAATAGGAGCAGTAAAACAGCAGGTCCAGCTGCTAAGCCAGCACTGGGAAGGAAAGCTGCACCCAAGCCAGCACATCAGAAAAACAACAAAAGCCGGAGTAAGTCTGTTACGATTATTAATGTGTACGACATGAACATGTTTTAACACATTAGCGACGGGCTTAACTAAGACGCCAGAGCACAGGAATTTTTCCTGTAAAGTGATTAGTAGAAACATGGCGAATATCAGCATATTTACGTTTGACGACTTCCAAAAGGTTCGTAGTATGCTCATAGAGCATAAGCGGAATTTTTATATATTTACACCGAAAGACCTGAAGCCGTACGCTACGTGATTAACGGTCTTGCGGACACGTACGACGAAGAAGATCTTCGCTCGTACTTGGCTGCCACCAATTTAAATCTTCAGATCCTCAAGATTGTTAAATTGGGATGGGGCAAATGGCTTGTTCATTTGTCTTAGGCCTCGGGCATAGGGGCTTTCTAAAAGCCCCTATGCCTCGACACGGACATTTAAACACCCTTGACGTTTTTAGCAACGACAGAAAGGAGTACTTTGGCGTGGACTTCTTGTCCATTATAGGTAAAATGCAGAAGCATGCTGGTGAATACCATAATCTGCAATCTACGGAAGACAAAGCTAGGGCATTGCTGGCAATGGCACAATCTATTGTATTTAATGTTTAATAATGTTAAATGCATATTTGTTAATGTAAATTCTCTTATTTCTTTACATGGGAGACATTACTTTGATTTATTTCTAAAAAGACATAAACCGGACATTGTTCTTCTTGCAGAATACAAACTTTCCTCATTTCAAAGACTGAATTAAGGGTTATACAATGTATAGACAGAATAGGACAAATAGGCAAACTCGTGGTGGAGGTACCGCGGTTATATTTAAAGAGGGTATTTGTTATAAGAGGGTTACTCTGAACCTCGGGAACATAGAAAATACATGCGTTAGGATTAAGAAACTTGACGGCACATGACTGACCACTGTCGCTTTGTACCGAAGACCCCTGTCTGTAACGGACTTCGACCCTTTGTAACATACGATAGGTCATGGTGATGTTTTGGTTGGGGGCGGTGACGCCTACAATCAGACGAGCAGTACATTGTACAATTATTTAGTACAATGTCCTGCCCTCAGCATTGTGAATACCGATGAGTCCAAAAGATACGGTAATGGAACAAATTCCAACATCGATATATTCATGGTATCCCCGGGTCTCACTTTTGAAAGCGAGGCTGAGGGCATTGGCCTCAGAACTCTAGACTATGAATCTGACCACAGGGCTGAGGAGATCATAGTGGCTGGTGATGGGCTCGTGTCAGGCAGTAGTCGACAGACGTTTTTTGACTTTGACAAAATGGACATTAATAGTTTTAACAATCGACTCGAACGGAGACTGGGAGGCTGCGGACTACCAGTTGATTGAAATGTTACTACTGGTGAGATGGACCAGTGCGTGGGCGTCATGACCACAGCATTTCAATATTCTATGGAAGAGACTATTCCCAGGTTTTCCACTGGGCGTAAAGGACTCCGACGACTTCCACCGCATATATTAAATTTTATACGGGAAAAGAAACGGCTACGACGGACTTTGCATAGATCAGAAGACCCTGGTCGACACGGCATTCTCAAGGCTCAGATGCGCAACCTGGATAAAATTATCCAGGGTGCTATCTCTGAGTTTGAGAAAGTTCATTGGACTCGTTATCTTGAGGATATACGAGTTGACAATCGAACATTCCGGCGGATGAAAGCGGCTGCTGGTATAAATACCAAAGAGTCTATTTCGGATCTATTAGACACGGGTGTGTTAGTTCCGGACGACTACGGTAAGGCAAATCTCTTGGCAGATAGTGTTCAGGGAGGACGACCTAATCAAGACCGGAACGGAATTCCTTTCAATAATTTCGTTGAATGGGAAACTTCGGTTTTGGATGACGTTAGCACGCTACATTTTGGATTTGTGACACGTGAGTTGATGAGAGTTGAATCTCAGAATCATGATAACGCCATTTGGTTTATTGAACACGTGGGTTGATGAGAGTTGAGAATCATAATATCACGAACAAAAGAGAAATGGTGGTTACGTCATTTTATTTGTTGGTTATTGGGTAGAGGCGTGGAATATGGTGGTGAGCAGATACCTGAGGTACTTGTTTTAGAACGCCGTGTGTCATCTAGTCTAGGGTTCAAATTCATAAGGTCAAAATCAATGATGCTAATAAGAGTGTAAAGGTAGACGCCATTGTAAAATGGTGGTGTGCACGTACTCCAGTGTCGTCGAAAGATGTTGGTTGGTTTAGATTCGTCACTTGTAATTTTCGGAAATTGTGCGATAACTTGGTGAATGAAACGACAAGATATTGTAACAATTTAATCACACAGTGATGACTGAAACAAAACATTTACGTAGTTAAATGAATAGATATCAGTAATTCCTCGTGAGGTCATTACACGAATGTGAATCACATCAAGATTCTGTTTGACCTTTTTTCTAAGAAGGATTTGTAGGTTTCGATTTTGTTTGTTGATGGTGAAATGTGAACATGTTTTTCCATATCTTATTCGTCAATCGGTGGTGAACGTGTGTATGTATGTATATATGTGTGAGATGTACCCGATTTATTCGTAAAAAGAATATCTATGCTCGGTTTACATTTCTAAAGTTAGTATATGTGAAAGAACATAGAGTCAAACAACGCTCAAACATTCATTTAGTGTTTTTAAAAAATTTTAAAATGTTTTTAACTAAAAAGTCCAACTCTAAAAATTAATATAAACAAAAAAAAATGGCTCCCATCAATTATATATGTTCATTGTGCAATGCTGCTTATAATGTACAAAAAGCATATCAAAAGCATGTGAAAGATCATTGTCCTTTATGTGGTAAAATGGTGGGTGATGTGTATGCGATGAGAGTTTGTTTCAAAAGTTTGTTCACCACAATGATATGACAACATCAAGAGGAAAGAGAATGTTACAAATGGATACGCAACTGAATGTGAAGAAATCTAGACAAGAAAATACTCCATCGACTAGTACACAATATGCCGACGGAATACCAATATTTTGTAGAACAATATCCGTCTATACAACAACAGCAACAACAACAACATACAGTACGACAACAACATATAAATCTACAAATTTCAAATGTTGTTACCTCAAACAATATGATCAACCACCGACCCCCTCCATTTTACAATAATACACATTCAGCAAATCGTCAACCTATTGTGGAACTTATACGGTTTGCTAAGATTGTAACGTAGAGGTAACAAAAATATGTTCATGAGCGTACAGAAGAACACAAAAGAAATGTGAAAAGCAATATCAGTCAGAATGTGAACCTTATAATAGCAATTTCAATAATCATATTGCGAGTTATGAGTAAATCAATTCAAAGGGTACTTTAACCCCAGAAGAATTTTTTGCTGAAACAAAAAAAAAGTTTGTTAAAACTATTAAACTTGCGATTAGTTGATCATAACATATTAAAATTTAATATGGAACAACTCGCTGAATATATTAAGCCAACTGTGAAAACTAAAACCGTATTGAAAGCTAACGATGAAAAACATCGCACGACTTCAACGGGTGAAAAAACTAGTGCTGCTGTCGAATTAGCTAAAATGACTCTGCTAATCAGAGCTGATGATATTGAGCTTCTATTTAATGATAAAATTGATAGCATAAGAAACAAAATGTCAGAATTCAAAGAGAGATATTCAGCATTACAAAAAATATTGAAGCTGACCATCAATATAAATCAGTCGTCGTTGACAAGGGGATCACAATATTTAAAAACTCCTGAAAGTCTATTAAAAAAGAAAGCCTGTATAAATGTCATCAACACAGCAGATGAATTCTGCTTCAAATGGAGTGTTGTCGCAGCATTAGACACAAAACGTGCAAATCCATCTCGTACGAGTTCGTACAACGTTGATATCGTACCATTAGGAAATGGTATCGTGTTAAATTTTCGGATATGAAAAAAAATGAAATTGTGGGACCTTTCCATCTAACAGAAAAGGAGAAAAATAAACACATATTTTTTTAAGTATCTTTATTTGCAATCTATTTACAGAGAAAATATTAAGCAAATTGTATAAATACTTACAAATAACAGTTTTTGCTAAGCTCAAGCGAACTTATCAAAAGTTTACATTATTCCATTGGTAAGTAACACAAAAAAATAAATATAAATTATTTGAATTCTAACACTTATCCTATTTTACAATTTTGGCTATAGTTTTAAATATAGTTTTATGGCAGTTGGGAAATAAAGGGCAAATCAAGGACATGACGTCGGTTCAGTCTTCTAGATTCACTGCTATCATCTAAAGGTGTTAAAGTCAATAAATTAGGATGTAGACTCAATCTATTGAGATAATTACTGCTATATCTTCTAATCTCGTTTTTAACTTTGGAGATATCCAGATCTTTATTAATGTTATCATTTCTTACAAACCAGGTTGAATTAGTGATTAGCCTCAGTGTTTTATATTGATATGTTTGCAGAATTTCAACATTTAAATTGCTTGCTGTTCCCCAAAGCTCGATTCCGTATGTCCAGATCGGTTTTAATATTGTTTTATATAGGGCAACTTTCTTCTCCAAACATAATTGGGATTTTGGGCCTAAAAGCCAAAACATTCGCTTTGTCTTAATCTCTTGCTGTTTTCTTTTTGCTTTTATGTGACGTTCCCATGTTAATCGTCTGTCTATATGCAGACCTAGGTATTTCACATAAGTCGATGAGATGATAGTGACTCCATCCAGCATTACCTGTGGGCAATCGGCGTTCCTAAGGGTGAATGTTACCTGTGTTGATTTTTCAGGATTAACTTTAATGTTCCACTTCTTCAACCAAGATTGAGTGAAGTCAAGTTGTTTTTGTATTATATTGGAAGCTTCCACAGGTGACTTATTAACGGCTAGTATGGCAGTATCAGCCGCATACGTTGCTACTGTTACATCGTGATTGGTAGGAAAGTCAGATGTAAATATTGTATATAAAACTGGGCCCAACACACTGCCTTGTGGAACTCTGGATTTTATGAAACCAATTTCAGAATTCATCTAAATATGATCTCATCAGCTGGTAAAAAGGTGTGGGTAAGACTGATTTCAGTGTATATAACAACCCAAGGTGCCAAACTCTGTCGAAAGATTGTTTGACATCTAAGAAAATTTAGGAGCAGTACTGTTTATTTTCAAAACACTCCCTGATAGTCTTGACTATTCTATGGCATTGTTCTGAAGTTCCATGACCATGTCTAAATCCGAATTGGTGGTCAGGGATGATATTTAGTGTTTCTAGGACGGGAGAGAGTCTTTTCTGGAAAAGTCTTCCGAACAGCTTGTAAATTATGGGTAATAAACTTATTGGTCTGTATGATGATAAAACATTTTCTTGTTTATAAGAAAGAAATATAAGACCTTTTTGGAGAAAGATTTTATCACTTTGACGCCTATGAGGTCGTAGCCAGGCGATTTTTTTAATTAAGTTTCTTTACATCACTTTCAACCTCTCTTACAGTAAAGTGTTTAATAGGACGATACATTTGACAAGACACATCAATAAAGTCTCTTATTTACTCTTCCTCCCATGAATCGCAAAATGAAAATGGGGTGAATGTTTCTTCTAGGAATGATTTAAAAGCAGATACCTTGGCCTTATCCGATTTGCACCAAACACCGGAAGAATCTTTAATAGTAATATTTCGTTTTTGTGGTCTTTTTAGGTGTTTCGTAGCCTTCCAGAGGCTATATTCATTATTCTTATTTGGACTCAAATTCCTTAGAAAATTTTTTAACGAATTAATTTTGTAAATTCTTTAGTTGAATCATAAAAAGTTAGCAGCTCTGTTGAAATTAGTTTTATCTTCACGACGCCTTGTTGTTTGTCAAATTTTGCGTAATCTGCGTTTCATACTTAAAAGTTGTCTAATTTCCAGAGAAATTGGGAATCTTGAGATATTGTTTTCGACTTATTGCGGAGAGGATAAAAAAGCAGACTCGTGGATCAAGTTCGTAAAAGATTCAACTGCATCATCTAACTCAGTTTCGTTTTTGATGGAAACGTTTAAATTTATATTTCTTTCCAGTGTTGAAACGAATTAATGCCAGTTTTAGTTGAAAACTATTTTGGATTTTTCGACCGTTTGCAAAAATTTGTGCTAAAATTGACTATAATTGGGCTATGGTCTGAGCTAAGATCATCGTTTGCAGCAATTTCCAGAGACGATGGAGTTATTCCTTTGTAAATAAAAATCCAAAAGATCTGGAATTAAGTTTGGATTTGTAGGCCAATAAGTAGGACTTCCAGTTGATAAAACATTACAATATTTATTGGAAACACACTTTTACAATTCCCTTCCTTTAGGATTTGGTAATCTGGAGCCCCACCATGGATGTTTGGCGTTGAAGTCACCACCAACAAGAAATTTATTTCCAAGACCGTTAAAAAATTATTCAAACTGGTTGCTCGTAAACTTGAATCGAGGTGGAAAGTACACTGAGTAAACAGAAAAACTGGCATTTTCACATGTTATTTTAACTCCTGCTGCTTGTAGAAACGGTTCCGATATAGATTCTGCTACTTCATATTTTTTATTACACTTTATTACAATTGCCGCCCCGCCATGAGCTCGATTATCTGGGCGATTAGCCATAATGATATCATAACCATTTAGCCGAAAAACGATTTATTTGTCAAGTGTGTTTCTGACACTAGGAATATATCAATACAATAATTTTTGAGGAAAATGTTTATTTCATTTATATGATTTAGAATGCCATTCGCATTCCATTCTGCAATTGCAAGATCTACTTGCATAGTTTTGTCAACGTGTTCGTAAATTCAATTTGTTTAGCAAGCATTGCTACTATTTTGTCTAAAACATTATTGATACCGGGCTGCTCACCTTTGACTGCTTGCGAATATGTCCATGAATTTGTATCTTTTACTTGTGGAGTATTGATGCGTTGTTTGCTTGTTGGTTGTGAAAAGTTGGGATGGATTAAGCCTTGAGTGTTTTGGTTTATATTCGTTTTGGTCGAGATTGAGATTCTTGCGTTATCAAAAGACCAAATATCATAAATATCTTTATTATTATCCTTTGGGTCTATGCCAACGAAAAACATAGGTAGTGGTTCTTTTGACACCGGACTTATAACATTCCTCACGCTTCTAACCTGGTGACCTAAGCTTAACAGCATTGCTTTAATATCTGAAATAGAAGTCGTATGATGAAGTCCCTTTATTACCACCCTAAATGCCCTTTCTTGCTTCAATTGAAATGTATAATAATTAATCTTAACCATATCAAAATGTTTTATAAGTTTTCTATAAGACTCTACATTATTAATAACTAGTCGAACTTGGCAATCTCGCAACGATTTATAATGATAATCAGCATTAGAAATAACTTTATTTATATTTATTACCATTTTACCAATGTTAGCAACATTGGGGATAAATATTGGAGGCGGCTTCGGAACAGTTGTAGAGGCTTCGTTCATATCATTATCTTCTAAATCATTAGTGGCACGAGTTGCGTACCGGTTGGAAGTTGATGGTGCATCATCATGATGAGATCGTTTTTGGCGAAAAATATTAGGTGACCCCGTATTTTTTCTC
Organism: Polietes domitor; assembly: GCA_947397865.1. Taxonomy (NCBI): domain Eukaryota; kingdom Metazoa; phylum Arthropoda; class Insecta; order Diptera; family Muscidae; genus Polietes; species Polietes domitor. The sequence continues at coordinate 227,931 of CANDYM010000003.1, forward strand.
TTTGCTGCTACCTGCTGTCAGTTGTGGTCATCTTCAACACTGTCGTCACTTAGATTCACAGACTCAGTGTTCGTTGCAGTCATTATCTGCTTTTGATTCTTGAGTCTGATATGTTGTTGTTTTGTTCGCACCAAATGTGCGTACACTTGGAGCGTGTGATTATTTGTTGTTTGTTTTTGAAATATGTATGTGGAAATTGTTGTTTTTAAGTTATTTCGTAGAGAACTATACTTGTTTCAACTACCGCAGTCAAACAAAGACTGACATAAATGTAATACTGCTTTATGAGGAGGGGATTTTCCATTACATATGTATAAGGAATATGTCAAGGTAATGCAGTTAACTAATGTTTTAAACATAAATATATTATAAAAAAACATTTTTTTGTCGTTACAGACTTTTGAGTAGACTACTATCTCAACATAAGGGTAAAATTTTTATATGCAACGGTTGCATACAAAAATTTGGTACAGCAAAGTTGTTAGCGGAACACAAGCCTGGATGTGGTGGCATCGTAACACCTTTACCAGAGGGGGAGAAAGCCGTCCTAAAATGTAAGCATCACCATCGACAGCTAGATGTACCCTTCGTCATCTATGATGATTTCGAATGTATTTTAGAAATGTAAATAGTACTAGTACATCTAAAACAACAACTATGAAAATCCGCATTCCATGTGCATTTAGTTATTTTATAAAATGTAGTTATGATGATAAACTAGATAAATTTTGGTTGTACACAGAGGAAGACGTATCCAAAAATGTTTAAAAAGCTTAGTAGTAGATTGTAAAGAAATTTATAATAATCATTTAAATGTTAATAAGGAAATGAATAAATTAACACCCTTAGAACACACTCAATTCACAACATATATGTGAGACAGAGTTAGGTGAAGATAGAGTAAGAGATCATTGTCATTTGACAGGAAAATATAGAGGTGCAGCTCATAATGAATGTAATCTGATACATCAAGTTGCAAAATTCAGTCCTATATATTTCCTCATTTATTCTTTGTATGATTGTCACATCTTCATTAGAGATTTAGGAAAATATGATGGTGAAACAAAAGTAATTCCTTTAAATAAAGAGTTGTGTGTTTCGCTCTCACATTTTATACCTATGGAGGAACAAAATAAATTAGAACTAAGATTTTTAGACTCGTTTAGATTTATGGCTGCTAGTTTAGACTCATTAGCTAAAAACTTGTCAGAAGATGATTTCCATAGTGTTCACAAACAATTTCCAAATATTCATGATTTTAACCTCATGAGTAAAAAAGGATTTTTTAAAATTTTTAAATTTTTAGAAAAACAACTCCCCTCCAGAGAGGAATTTTTCAATAATTTAACTGACACAGAATGTTCCTTAGATGAATATAAACACGCTCAGGAGGTATGGAGTAGATTCGGATGCGAAAGTCTTCAATATTGTAAGGAGTTATATTTGAAGACGGATGTTCTACTTTTGACTGACGTTTTTGAAAAATTTAGAATCGTTTGCAAACGAATTCATAAATTAGATCCCAGTCACTATTATACAGCGCCCGTTGAGAGACACTAAAGTAGACATGGAGCTGCTTACAGACATAAACATGTACAATTTCTGTAAGAATGGGATTCGAGGGGGCATTGTTCAATGTTCTAAACGACATACAGTAGCAAATAATAGATACATGAGCAATTATGATGCTAGCAAACCATCAGAATACCTTATGTATCTGGATGCGAATAATCTGTATGGTTGGGCAATGTCTGAATGTTTACCAACAAATAATTTTGAATGGGTTGAAGGATCAGATTTTATGGAATTATCGCGTGTTGAAACAATTATGGCGTTGTTGAATGATTCAGATACAGGTTATTATTTTGAAGTAGATTTAGAATATCCCAAACATTTACATAACTCACATTATGACTTACCATTTTGCGCTGAAAATAAAAAATGGGTGACTCTAAATGCAAAATATTAATAACTGATTTTTCAACAAAACACACATATCAAATACATTATAGAAATCTTAAACAATGTTTAAGTGATGGACTAATTTTTAAAAAAGTACATCGCATCATTTCGTTTTCACAATCAGCTTAGTTAAAACCATATATCACTAAAAATAATGATCACAGAACTGCAGCAAAAAATGCTTTCGAAAAATATTTTTTTAAGTTTTTAATTAATCAGTTTATGGAAAACCATGGAGAATGTAGAAAAACGAAAGGATGTGAAAATTGTAAAGCAATGGACGAGAACTAACAGAAATAGGTTGGGTGCAAAATTATTAATAGCAAAGCCAAATTTCCACAGTTTAACACAGTTTTTCTAACGAAATAGTGGCGATTCAGTTGAATCGTGTTAAAACTTTATATGATAAAACTTTCTGTGTCTTGGTGCTATCTAAATATTTGATGCCGGATTTCCATTATGAATTTATGAAAAAATTTCATGATGATTTTTCTCTCAACTACATGGATACATACTCCTTTATATATTCTTTTAGAGGTCGAGATTTCTATTCAGAACTTTCATTGGAGGATATAAGGAGTAGATTTGATACTTTGAATACCCACCAGATAACCAATTTAATATACCTCTAACCAACAAAAAGGTTTTGGGTATGATGAAAGATGAAAATTGTGGAAAAATAATGGCAGAGTTTTTGGGATTAAGGCCGAAAATGTATGCCATTAGTGTAGATAGAGGTAATCAAATTAAAAAATCCAAGTTCTAAATAAATATTCTATCTATAATTTTAGAGATTGCTTATGTTAACATTTATATCAAAAAAACATGATGTGTATAATAAGATTAGTAAAATTACTTTAAGTTATGAGATACATTAAATCTGATGGTATAAATACCTATGCATGGGATCATCATGAAATTGTAAATTTAGAAAATAATGTCAACAATTTAAATGAAATTAATTTGAGTTCTATTAATCTGATGGAATTTGATGAACATTTTAATGTTAACGATATGAATTTGCAACTAAAGTTGAAATAGACGATCTTAATTTATAATTAACTACTTAATAAGAATTTGATTATTTTTAATATTAATATATATATATACAAAAATATTAATATTAAAAATAATTAAATTCTTATTAAGTAGCGATTTAATTTTCAAATATAAAAACTTTATTTGTATATTTCGTTTACATAATGATGTGTGTGTGTGAAGAATCTTAAAAATATTTCGGGTTACGATATCTTAAATAAGTTAACGGACTATTCCAGTTAAAGATGTATACTCGAGTAATCAAACAGTAGGCAGATGTCATCTCAGGAATAGGTTTACTAGTTTCAAGCTCTATTATTGGTTGTGGTTCACGCATATAATAACTTTGTTGAAATATAGCATACATATCATATAGAACAGCATAACGGTTATCATCAAATTTTAAATTTAAATCATCGTAACTCTCCGAATTCAGGTGAACTCTTATGTTCGTTAAATTATAATGTGAACATTTTTCGTCTTTTCCGAATGCGAATATTATGAAACGAGGTCTCTCTCTATTTACGGACAATCTGACATTCCAATTTCATTTTGTTGCACCATGAAATATTGGGTTGAAATGACAATCCCAGCTGCGGAATGCAAGTGGTCCATCCTTTATAGTTTTCATAATTTTTATTTTCGATGTGTCGGAGAGATGTATATGTGGAATTCTCCAAGTTATATTTGTTATTATTAGTTTCAAATCTTCGAGTCTACTGAATAAAATGCGTTCCTATCACTTGAGCTACGTAACATTATAAGATAATGTTTGCTATTCAATATAACCTTGGTAAAATCTTCAGCAAACCCCAATAGAATTTTGAGAGGTACATAAAAGTTGAAAACGCCCATTGTTAAGTCACCGCCATTATTCCATTCAGCATTTCTCAACGTGGTACTTTCAAAATCGTTAAGAGATACATAACTCTTTATGGTACTAGATATTCCCAAATAACGTGTTCTATCACCATTTATCTGAATTTCATCAAACATGTGTGCAACACAATTGTTTCGCAATAGACCATTTAAGGTTTTCTCCCCTCCTGCTAGCGTCACAAAACCTTCTATATATTTAATGTAACTTTCACTAGGTAAAAGATACAAGTCTTGATTTTGAATTGTTATTCTCATCTCATCATTATTTTTAAAAGATTGTATATATGGTACGTAGGTGTGATAGTCCTTTTTTATTATGTTCTCATTAGAGAATGGTTTTTCAACAACATTAAGTATTTCAGGCATTATTTTTTAAATGAAGTTTTAGAGATTTTAGAACAATTTTGTTTTTTTTTTTTTTAGTTGTTAGCGGCAGTCTTTTAGGTTTGACTGATTGAATGTGAATGTTTAAATCTTTTTTTATTATCGTATTTATTATAAATTATCATTTTGCTTTTGGTCTAAGATGTAGTCGAAGTGTAATTTCGTCTCCACGAAAATTTATTAACCGTTCGTCTTGATCGACAATCCAAACTTTAAAAGCACTTATTTCTTTGACGTTTACTGGTAAATAAATTAGGTTTCTAGGTATTTCATCCATTTTATATGCTGGTACTGGTAAATTGTTCAGAAAAGCTCCTGTTGTTATATTACATTGTATTTGCATAGTATTCACTCTCATAATGTTTACTGGAAGGTTAGATTTATGACGTGACTTTGCGGTCAAAATTCGTTCGTCGAATCCAAGCAATGTACCTATGGAACGATCTCGATTAAAATGTATGGCGTCATGAGAAGAAAGTATTTCAATTTGTAATGTATTATTATTTGCTTCAGTCTCTATAGTTCCGAGTGCATTTTGCTTTCCATATTCTGTTTATAAATAGTCCACAAGATCTTCTAATTCGTATGATCCGACGGGGATTTCGATTATCGTCTTACCGATGTGGAATAAATTATTATCATAATCGACATTGGGAATAGAGTTGTAAGTATGAAAATCTATCGGTGAACATTCATATTCTTCGACCAATTGAATTGGTGGAAAATAAACAGCTGTTAAAATTGAAGATCTTCCGCTCAAGGCTAACGTTATTGACATTTTAAAGTCCAATTGTTAAATGGAAAAAGTTTTTAGATTCATATCTTTTATTATTTATTATATATATTTTTTGTTTTGTTTGTAATAATTCATTCTTATCTATCTTGAGTTTTTAAAACTTTCTCAACGAGGTATGTATCAGAGAAACGTGTACGTAGAATCTCTTCCTTATATAACCAACCTTTCATCGGATTTCCTTGATAATCTTCCAATATGTATGTAACAGGGTTTGTAATTTGTATAGATTTAATTCGAAAAATTTCTGTGCTAAAATTGGGTGTATACCCTTTTTCAAATATATTCTTATATTTGGTTATTCGTACATAATCCCCTACGTGAAATCGAGAAAGTTTCCATATTTTTATATGGTTGTATACAGTGTTCAGCAACATTTTTTCATTCTCTGAATTTACATTTATGGGAGCCATTTTTATTGTTCTATGTATTTTATTATTATACATATCAAGCCAATGATATGTGCGTTATATGAGAATTCTCGAAACATTATCGATTTAAATGTACGATTAAAACGTTCAACAATCGAAGCTTTCACTATACTATACGTTGAATAGTGATTAATTGTATATTTTTTCATTAGTTTAGCAAAATCTTTATTAAAAAACTCCTTACCATAATCAGTCTGAAGATTTTTTGGTGAGCGTCCCAAAAGTAATATTCTTTGAAATGCATTAGAAACGTCAGAAGCATTTTTTGATTTAGTGGGTTCTACCCAAGCAAATTTTGAAAAGGTGTATATGACTGTTCTCCTATTTCTTATTTTGGATATCGATGTTGTTATGATTGTCGAGGCCAATTCCCAATATTTTCGGAATCTCTACTAGATCAGAACTTGTCAACGCTCATTTTATGATTAATTGGGTTTCTTCAGTATCAGTATATTATATCTGCTTCCTTTAGTTCTTCAATTATAGATACTATTTCGTTATTTTGATTAGTATGACCAGAATTTTGTGATGCTATCAAAAGATTCAACCTTTCCACCTATTCGTTGGGATCATCCCAGTATATATAGTTCGGTTTTTGAAGATTAATAGTCATTAAACCTTCACCAGCGTGAGTAGTCTTAAACATTTTTCTTATTATTATCATATATTTATAACCTTTGCTTTCTTTTATTTGCTCATTAGGATCATTGTTTCTTCTGTTTGCATTTGTATTCAGTAAAATTTTCTTATATATATCAAGTCATAATTCGTCGGTCGTTTATAAAAAAGTAATTCAAATAAACCGGGTGTATACGCCCACGATTGATTTCCCACAATAATTTTGTTCTCACTTAATTGTATATTGCTATCACCAAATTTCCAAAAACCGTTGACATCTTTATAAGCACTATATATAGTATCAACTTCATTTTGTTTGCTCAATGTTGGTAAGTTGATTGTATTTTCTTCCTCTGACTGAGAATACAAATTTTCATTGTCCACATCGTCTTCGTCTCGATCTCCACTATTAAATCCAGATTTTATATCGTCATTTGTTATTTCATTTTCACCTAATTTTATGCTTTGAAATTTGTTCTTCAATATTTTGCTAGACTTTATAAGTTCCTTTAAGACGTGTTCATCCATTTTATATGTATAATGAGTTGATCTTTTTAAGTTTAACTGGGTACGTAATCAGATCTGTTTTTTATTAACTGCTTTTGAACTGAGCTGTTTACTGCTAAACAGGGGTCAGTTTTATTTAGACAGGGTGCGGTTTATTTTTAAATGATCACTTGATCAGTTAACTAGTTTGTTTAACTACAACTTAAAAGTTATTACGTCTGCTTTTAGCAGAAGAATATTTATTACTAAATGTAAATAAATATATCAAATCCTTTTCTATAACGTCCACAATTAATTGGATTACCTTTATTTATAATTAAAAATCCATATTTATCTTTCCAACATTCAGGACAAATATCCAAAAAATTATTAAACGTCATATCACACCCCACATGATCGTTGTATATATATCTCATATTCATTTCATCCTGTTTGAACATTATTATTATATTTGCATTATCACGAACTAAATGTTTAGGAATTCTGCTGTATGTTTGACATGAATAAAAAGAATCAATATTTTTATGTCTTCCCATGAAAAAATATATATATGAATATTATTTTGTTTTTCACAAACAACATCATCAAATATCATTAATGAATTTACTTTAGCTTCATCCGTTGAAATGACATCTACATTAACACAGAAAGTGTAATACCCCATACCCTTTACAGGTGTAATGAGATTTTTCAAATACTCATATTTAGGTTGATATAAAGACTTTGAATATAACTAAATACTTTCAAATTTCAATCCATTCGGACTTTCTATCAAACTCAACATAACATTCGTCTTTCCGCAATTAGAAGGTCCCACCACAAGAGCTCTTATAGAATTAGGTAATAAGGAACTATGTCTAGTTTTATTAGAATTCTTATGTGTGAAGTCTAGATTTCTAACATTAACATTCGTATCCTGCTTGACTAAACGCATTTTATCAACTGATTATAAATTTAATATTTTGTCTCATTTATGTTTTTTTTAATTTCTTAATTTCTCGAAAAATTTATATAAAATGATAGTTTATCTTAAGAAGAAGATCAATTGTAATAGCAACGTACGTGGTAGAGGGTTAATGAATAATTTAATTAATTCATTACCATATGAACTTCATTTGCCTGGATATACATTTTGTGGTCCTGGAACAAAATTAGAAAAACGATTGAAAAGGGGTGATCAGGGAAAAAATTTATTGGATTCAGCTTGTCGTCTGCATGATATCGCATATTCTCAAAGCAACGACATTAATCAGCGACATCAAGCCGATAGAGTACTAACAGAAAGGGCTTGGGAACGTGTTAAAGCTAAAGACAGCAGCTGGGGTGAAAAATTAAACGCAATGAGCTAAAGTAAAGTTGGGAATGGGTTTGAAGAAGAGAGAGTGTAGCAAAAATATATATTCTGCTGCTATAAAAACGCTACGAGAATTCTTAAGAAAGAAAAACCGCAAGATATTAATACAGCCATAAAGATTGCACGTAAAGCTATTTCCAAGTCATTTAAAGGAAAGAAGATGCATATTGGTATTCCTAGAGTTATAAGAGTAGTTTTCTTCCTATAATACTAATTTTATCTGCTCTTGGAGCTCTTGGAGCATCTTCAATAGCTAAAACGATCAATGATGTATAAAATGGTAAACAACAGCTTGCAGAAAACACTCGACATAACAGAAACGTGGAATCGATAGCTATGGGTAAAGGTCTTTACCTAAAACCATATAAGAATGGAATGGGAATCGTATTCAACAAAAACCAGAAGCAAATAACAGAAAACTAATAAAAAGTCTACCCAATAGACCTCTATATTGACATGAAAAAATTTGGGATTTAAATATATCCAATATTTTAGAGGAGTCTATATGAGCAAACGAATGTTGTCAAAAATATCCCAATTCGAGTTATTGCACGCCATGTCTCAGAATAAATTTTGATTTTGTTGCCGTTTTTCGTAGAAGACATCTCCCATCCGTTTGACGAAAATCAAATTGAATGTCTTCCTTCGGAGGATAATTCATCAAATTGAATGAATCGAAAAATTCATGTTGATCTAAACGTACTTTTATGTAGTCCTTGTACGTCATGAGATGAAGCCACATATCACGAGAAAGTCCAATAAAATGCTTCTTTTTATCCTGAAACCATATTAAAAGTTCAAATTGTATGATGTTGAGAAACCGCATTTAACTTTTAAATATAAATTAATGAAATACTCGAATTCGAATACAACATCATGATTCTGAAACTTGTTCTCTATGTTATTTGTGTTGAATGAGTAAATTAATATTAATAATTTCTCGAAAATAGAATCAGTATATAAAGGGATCAAAACTTGTGAAACATTTTAGTTGGTTACCAAACCTGCTTGTAAAATGTTTGAAATCAAAAGGTCTGAAGTCGCTTTATTGGACTTCCAATACTGTCATGGAAGCGATAGCTGCATATGTATGGAAGAGATAGCGTATATGAGTGGATCATCAGATGCATCCAACTATTTCCTGTTTAAACAGCCTTTAGATAGCAGAGAATTAAATGGTTTAGATTGGTCAATGGGCACAATAGACTACTGCGGATATTCTTTCTCCTTTAAATAAATAGAGGATAAAACTATTTTTAAAAATTTAAGTAATTATTTAAGATCTTGTCCAATTCACACAGATGATAGATTTAAGTGTGCTCTAAATAATTTCTGTAAACTATTTGTTTTTATTGAAAAAAAATATTATCAAATTCATGACTTTGTCCTAGATGAAATTAATTATTAAATAAAAAACAGACATGTGTTTTTATTCTATTTTCCAAACATTTTTTCCACATACAACAAATCGTAGATATTAAGAGTTTTAGGAAAAGTACGATGTTCATCATTCACTCCACATGTGTCAGCACCTCGAGGGAGTAAACGTTCTAAATCATCAGGACAATTTCCAATGCAAATGTTCATTTCTAACTTTGTCCTCAATAGTCCACGAATCTATTTGTAGTCCGCAGAAATAACATTGAACTCTGTCCGCTATCTCCGTATAAAACATTCCGAGAGTAGTCAGTTCCTTAGGAGAAATATACACTAATGGCCAATTTTCGAATGTTTTCAAAGGTTCGTCTTCACAATGGAATCGATCCTGCATAGAATAACGAGGTTGGAAGTTTATTTGTGAATAGTCCATCTCTCTAGTTGCAACTAATTTTCTTATATCTTCAGAATTTCCCTTAAAATGAATAATGAAAACCTGGTTTTTGTCATTTTTATTTTTAAATTTATGCTAAAGGCGTATAAAATACATCTGTTGGTATAATTTGTTTTAAATCTGATGTGTATAGAGGATTATCCTGGTCTTCACGCAAATTTGTTTTTGATATTGAGAACACACCATCACATAAGCGTTGTACAACATCATCTCCAAGAGTATTTAATCTGTTTGGTAGATATAAGATTTTTCCATCCAATTTTAGATCAAAATTTATCAATTCTGTATTCGACATCATCTTTGAAACGTTCTTTAAAAATGTGTAATTGATTGTGTAGCTACCAGCTATTTATAAATTTTTTTATTATTTAAGATTGCTCTCTCTCTTTCCCTCAATTTCCCTTCTCTTTCTGATAACTTATAACTAAATCTGAAATTCTCTCTATCTATGAAAAGAGCTAACGACATTTTTGAAATAAAAAAATGAATTATGTATATATTATTTTATTTATTATATAGATATATATTTATTTAATAAAAATTTAATTTTCTTCTACATGTTCGTAGACGATGTATACCGGACATGAAAATTTCCTTCATCGGAACCCTTTCTGATGCTATTCTTCTTACACCTGACATGTCTACATAGCGTGGTTGTTTCTGCTGTTGTTGTTTTTTAGTTGCTTCCTGTTTCTGTTGCGGTTCTGGATAATCCCACATCCTCAACTTCTTGCGCGCGACATGATTTGGTTGTATTTGTTGTTGGCGCTCTTGTTGTTGTTCTTGTTGAGAGCATAAGTCTATCATTTCCGGAGCGGGAGGTGAACACAAATCAATTGTTCGAATGCGTTTTGGTTGTGGGTGAGGTTGTGCTGGCGGCAAATAATAGTCCTCCTCTTCGTCTTCACTAATTGATGAGTGATGAGTATCAACAATTTCAGGTATTAATCTTCTGAAAGGGAGTAACACCCCAACATTTCAAAATAACGGGTTTCTCTCCGTCCTCCACCTCCATACGCTGCTTTACTTCCATCTCGTCTGTTTGTTGGACCATTAATTTATTTAGTAATAAATCATTTTCGTAACCAGACATCGTTATAGGTGCAGGTGCATCACTGCACCACTTATATAATCAAAAATTTTAAGATTTTTTGTCCTTTGATCCACATGTTCACTCCATTTACGAAAATTACAAGCGATGGATAAGTTATGTGGAGGTCATGATCCAGATTACAAATCCTTCTTAGTAAAAAGGTCAACCAACATGCGTGGGAAAAATCTATTCGAAATACATACAATATCTGTATTTAGGATCACAACGAAGAAAATTCTCAGATTTAGATAAACCAACTAACACTGTTAACCATCGATATGCACAACCCTAATAAAAAACATTACAAAAAACCTTTCCCTCCAAATAATAACAAATCAGTGGAATAACACACTAGACTAGATGTCACGCGTAATCTAAACCAACCAACATCTTTCGACGACACTAGAGTACGTGCTCACCACCATTTTACAACGGCGTCTACCTTTAAAATCTTATCAGCATCGTTGATTTTGACCTTATGAATTTGAACCCTAGACAAGATGACACACGGCGTTCTAAAAAAAAGTACCACAGGTATCTGCTCACCACTATTTTACAACGGCGTCTACCTTTACACTCACTCATTGATGTTGACCTTATGAATTTGAACCCTAGACTAGATGACACACGGCGTTCTAAAACAAGTACCTCAGGTATCTGCTCACCACCATTTTCCACGCCTCTACCCATTAACCAACAAATAAAATGACGTTATCACCATTTCCCTTTTTGTTCGCGATATTATGATTCTCAACTGTCATCAACCCATAAAACAAAATGGCGTTATCATGATTCTCAGTTTCAACTCACGTGTTCAACAGGTGTTCAATAAACAAAATGACCTTATCATAATTCTGAGTGTCAACACTCATTCACCCGCTACTTAGGGGACATAATTATTGCCTCATCGGGCCTGTAACTTCTACCGCTAACGTCAAATTGAATGACTATCTTTTAGAGTTATCGACTTACTTCTACAGATGGAAACTAACGCTGAATATAGCAAAATGTGACAGCAGGAGTTATGTTCCTGACACCCGGATAGGGAATAGCCCGATTAGGACCTCGGACACAATTAAGTATCTTGGGGTCATTTTACAAACTAATTTTGAGTTCTATAGGCATATGGATCACATATTGGCTAAGGTTAAACGATTTTTTTAGGATCTACATTTTACATCACAAATTTTTTAAACTTTGCAGATTAAATTATATTTCAATTAAGAATACATACTATGAAAGTCTATTTATGCGTTATTTTTTGATATATTTCAACTAGGAATACCTACCTTCAATGAGAACTATATATATATGTCATTGCACAGGCCCCAAGTGTTGTTATAGGCCACCTTCAAATGTTTGTAAGATTCATCCTATTACAGCTGCATTTGTCATGGGATCTTGATAATTTTTTCCACATCATGTTTACTTTACTGGGAATATCTGCTCGAACTACATGAAATTGCTCCCATGAAACACCTGGGGTTAGTAATCAAAGCAAGGTATATACGCAGGGAGTGGTGTACCGTATTATACAGTGTGTCCGCCCAAATTTAGCATTTCCTTACTTACTGAGTGTCTAATTTATTGCTGATTTGCAGTGAATATGCAATATGTCTTCCCAGCACCTTCTTGACTTCGAAATAGATTTTTTTTATTTTTATTTTTTCTTTTTTTTTATTTTTCTGGATGGCTGTTGTTTTTAGCTTTACTTAGAATTGAAACGAAAGCATAAGGTGTACATATACGGTATAACATAAACATATATAACATATAATAGCATCATTAAATTTCAATCTTGGCTTCGTTAATGAAATCAATGAGTTTTCTAAAAATATCCATATCTTTGGTCATCAAAATTGCAGGGATGTCATTGTATCTCTTGAAAAAAAAACTTATTTCATTCTCAGAACACAATTTTTTTACAGTAGAACATGAGATGCTCCAATATCACTTGACATTCGGTAACGCATGATTTCCGTAGGTGGTCATGAAAGAAGGACACGCTGTAATCTGTGGAGTTTTGAATCATTAAATTGTTGCAGTTGACGAGGCTGTCTGTGAAAATAACTATTTTTTCCATCCAATCTTCATTTGCTATTTCAATACGTACATCACTGGAAGTGGAGCTCCAACATCACTTGCCAGCTTTGGAATTTCATCCGTTTTCTCATTGAAGGATATATTTTTGTGGCTTGGCGTCCAGACAATGTGACATTCGGTAACGCATGATTTCTGTAAGTGGTCATTGAAGATGGATACACTGTAATCTGTGGAGTTTTGATTCCTTAAATTGTTGCAGGTGACGAGGCTGTCTGTGAAAATAACTATTTTATCAATACAATCTTCATTTGCTATTTCAATCACTTTATTAATTGCACACAATTCTTCGAAGCTGCTAGACCCTTTTGGGTAGAAAATTGGAAATCCACGCATTAAAAGTGTTGTTTACGCAATACTGTTCCAACATTAGTGATAGATCATTGATTCTCACACAGTGGTAAGCATTATTGATGTCCAGAGACAATATGATTAGCTTATAGTCTCTATGTTTAAGAACTGCAGTTCTGTGAGGAATTTCATTAAAACATAGTGCAGAAGACTTCCCCTTCCTATACGCAAAGGAACTCTCCGGGACAATATTTTTAGCTTCAAGGAACTGGCAGATATTAGTTTTTAGCATTAGATTGATGGACTTCATCATCACGGAGTTCAGTGAAATTGGGCGGAAATTTCAAAAATCCTGTAGATCCTTTCCTGGTTTGGGGATTGGTACTATTTTAATAGTTCTCCAAATTAAAGAAATTTTGTTTTCTAGCAGCGTGTTGTTAAGAGCAGTCACAACCGTACTGTTAGACAAACCGGAGAGGGTTTTAATATGTTCACACGTTATGCCATCTTCACCGGCCGCTGAAGACTTATTTTTGTTGGCTAATACAGAAAACGAAAAGCCACTGAATAAATCCTGATCGTGTACATCATGGGCATGAGCACTCACTACATTTGAGCTTACAGGAACCTGGCCTTTTTAAAACGTTAGGTAATCCACATTATTGATGTCATCCCATTTACCTCTATTATTTTTTTTTTTCTTTGTATGCTGATCTCTTGGCTTCACTTACCGCCTCTTTCCACTTCTTTCTCCTCTTGGTGGCCTCTTTGCAATTGCTATAGGTTGGGTACTTTCTGCATTTTTTAACCGCAGCCGCTTGCAACGGGAACATCACGTCCAATTCTTTATTCCACCAATACTTAGGAGTTTGGTTTGAGCGATAACATACATTGCCCCTCGAATTTCTTGTTTAACCATACTTTCAATAGTCTCTAGATCTGCCTCGAGCACCACCTTCCCCAGAGCCGACAAAATGATGATTGGGAAGTAATGACTACCACCTAGCTGATATGGTAAAACTTTCCAGCTGCAGTTAATTGACGAATTAGTAAAGGCAAGTCGCCTGACATCATTGAGGTTGTCTTTAAAAGTGTACATCCCTTCATTAAATTATCATATTTGCATTATATTCGCCAATTTTCTACATCTCGGTGATGTCCACCAATCACCCCAGCACATATTGCGTGTATTCAGATCACCACAAATAAAAAAATCTGTAAAGGTTCAAGAAATAATATCAAATCAAACATTTCCATATTAAAAGTTTTACCGACTGCGGAACGTAGTTAGAGCATATGACACTATTTACACGTAGATTAGTAGTTTGAATTATTATTGTCTCCAAATTCGATTGGAATTGTAGTTGTTTATATTTAATTTCCCTCTTCAGCCCGATTGTCACATCGCCATAGTGATGGACACTTATGATTTTACCTGCAAAATTGAAATTAATCATTCTGCATATCTCATTGTCATTCATGAAAGTTTCAGTAAAGCAAATAATGTCAATATCATTTCTGTTAGTAAAATATTCGATATAATTTTTGTTTCTTAAAAAGGATTGAGTGTTATATTGGAGAATTTGCATATGAATTTCGATAGATTAGATCCGCATCATTTTCAATTCCCATTTTGCTTACTCTCGCTGAGAAATGCCTCAAAGCCACTAGTCCAGGCTGGTTTCCTGCTTGAATGAAGTAGTCACGCATAAATTTAACCATTTCATTGAGTAGTTTTTCGATTTCAGAGACTTTATGAAGATAAGCTCTTTCAGTAAAAGGCCTAAAAGGACCATGTTCCTCAAACATACGAGGATGAGATTTTGCAGGTGGCGTTCTATACGTTGCCTGGTTATCGCACTGCAAGAAAAAGGTGTAAGCACTTTGTTCACAGCAGCATCTGTATGTCTCTCGTTCTAGATTAGGAAATTGCTCATTGTCTGGGAAAATATCATAACGATTATAACTTTTAGGATAATACGCATCCAGCACCTCATTCCTTGATATTTTCTTCTCAGTCATGATTGTATTTACCCTTTCCTCCTTAGCCCAAACTTCACACAGTGATTTTTCATAAGCCAAAAGCCCTCTTTTTTGCACAAAATATACACTATTGGTCTGGGTTCACAGTCACGCTTACAAGATTCATTGCCACATATTTTGGTAGATCTACATCCTTTATTTGTATGCCCAAACCGCACGCAGTTAAAGCATTGTCTTGGTTATATTAACAAAAATTTCCGGTGCATATTTGTCACCAACAAAGCCAATTTTAATAGTTTGCGTAGGGATCAATTTGCATTTGTCCTTGCTATTCCTATTAAAATGTTAAACTGGAGCTTGATCTATACTTTGTAACATCAACCGAAAAATTTAACGTGTAGTACCGAACAACATCATAAGTCTCGACTCACGACCTTGGTATGAAACGTGGATGGCTTTTTTAAGATTCTCGTCCACCAACTTGTTGGCCGCTCTTAAATCAGTACAACACACTTTGTATAAAGTCACACGCACTGCAAGGATTTCCTTGATGCACGGCGGCTCATAATCACCAAATTTCTCTACCAGGAACAATTTTGTTATTCATGAGGTCGCATCTGGACGTATCCATCATAACCACACACTCACCCCTGAAATTTCTGGGATATTTAATGATATCCCCTTCACTTTCATTCTAACCACTCACAGTCGGTACACTTTTGCCAGCCTCACCTTCATTCATACCTATATCATCACCACCACCATTGTCGCAGCTCTGTTGCTCACCTGCAACATCATAAAAACCGAAATTGAAAAATACTTGGGTTAATTCACAGGAACTGCAGACGAAACAATGTGACAGCACAACGTTACAAACTGGAATACGGCACAATATATATATATTCTTTCACTTTGTTGCACTACACTTTGTAAATAAATATGTAATGGTTCAATAATATCAAATCACACATTTCCCTCTCAAAAGTTAGAGCTTTTACCGACTGCGGAATGTAGATAGAGCATATGGCTTTATTTACACGTAGATTAGTAGTTTGAATTATTATTGTCTCCAAATTCGATTGGAATTGTAGTTTCTTATATTTAATTTTCCTCTTCAGCACAATTGCCACACCGACATATCCATCACTTCTGTTTTTACCTGTAAAATTTAAATTAATCATTCTACATATCTCATTGTCATTCATGAAAGTTTCAGTCAAGCAAATAATGTCAATATCATTTCTGTTAGTAAAATATTCGAACACAAAATCGATTTATGTATTTAAGTACACATCATACCCGAATACGTGCAGATATTAGCTGTACCTGTGATGGTTGATCTTCCTAGCTATGTGAAGAAGAGGATGCTGGAACAGGACATCAGTACCTGCCAGGTATCGAAGTTGGAATTCGAGACACTCGTAAACAACTTCAACAAACGCATCGAGGCGAATGCGGAGTTAAAAAAAACGCATTAGAGAACTCGAGGAACGAGATGTC
The DNA here is from genome assembly GCA_947397865.1 of Polietes domitor. Classification (NCBI taxonomy): domain Eukaryota; kingdom Metazoa; phylum Arthropoda; class Insecta; order Diptera; family Muscidae; genus Polietes; species Polietes domitor. The sequence continues at coordinate 244,695 of CANDYM010000003.1, forward strand.
GCAGAAGATGCAACGCCTCAGGCTTTTGTGGTAGCCGTGTGCATACCGCCGGTACCACGGATTAAGGTTTTGAGCGCATCGCCGGCGTAAATTATATTATATAATGTAGGTGTTAGGGAACTAAAAAGGGAGATGAACAGATTACTAGGGCACAGCAACTATATGTACAAAGTCATAAATAGGACAGTGACACATCTCAACGCAGAGAAGCTGGACGATTTTTCGAGAATGAAAGAAACCCTAGTTAGTAGCAAAAGTACGCTTTTTATACGTACACTCCTAAAGGTACAGGACCGTACAGTGTAGTTATTGGCAGACTGTCAGACGACTACGAGGTGGAAGATGTAAAGGCTGGATTGGCTGGGGTCAATTTCAACCTTAATATTTTAAAAATAGCTGGATGAGCCACTTAGCCAGGGACTCGGACCTGAAGAGCCTTCACGGCTTAAAAACATTCCTACATTGCATAGTGAACGGTGGGCTACGGACGTTGTACAGTTTCTCTGACCATAGGGCTGTAGAGGTAGTTTTGGGCCGCGACGAACTGACACGGACGGAACAGCGTACTTTATTTAAGTATGATAGAATGAATGATAGTCAGCTTAGTAGGATTCTTGAGTTTACATTAGAGGTCTGTGTATTACCGACTAGACACAATGTATCCACCGCTGAGGTCGATGGCTGTATAGAGAATATGAGCGCGGTTTTCAGGGAGGCCTATATTTCCAGGATTACACCCGGAGGTAGGGGACTCAGGCGTCTTCTTCCGCATGTTCTTGGCATCATCCGCGAGGAGAAAAGACTTAGAAGGATTTGCCAAATGACCGAATACGGATGGCATAACATACTGAGGGCTGACATTCGGAACCTTGGGAGCCATTGCTCAGTTTGAACGTGAGCAGGTGCTGCTGGCATAAGTTCTAGAATGCCGATATCTAATCTGCTAGATTCAAATGGTGTCCTGATAAAAGATGACGATGGTAATGCCAATCTTCTAGCCGATGGCCTACAGTGCGTTCTGCCCGATAAACTTTCTACCGTAGCTCCTTTTGAGGTAGCTGTTAAGGCTAGAGTGATTGACATGATGAACTGAAATCCGCTTGTGGAATTTTCATCTGACATTTGCGCAGATGGTTCATCCAGAGGGGCCGACGACAGGTGGCATGATCTCGGGCTGATTAGCCCTGAGGAGGTAGGAGCAGCTCTTAGGAGTAGACCGAACCGCAAGTCGAATGGACCCGACGATGTTCCAGACATAGTTCTGAGAAAGACTGGTTTGACAACATGGACGTTGGAACACTTTATCCTAGCGCGGGTAAATCGGACGATAGAAGATCTGGATGTACTTACATATAATCAGTTCGACTTCAAGAGAGGACATTCCACATTGTACACTAGATGTTGATGTACGGTTTTGGGGGCAACACTTGTAGGATAGTCGCTGATTTTTTAATGGATCGGACATTTAGAATGAAAGTAGGTGTACCACAGGGCTCATTACTTGGACCTGTACTCTACAACATATTTGGAGATCTACTCCTGGTGTGTGCGGATGATATACTTGTCTCTGCATCGGGTCCTAAGTCCCGTAACGTTAACTTGAGATTGAACACATATCTCTCAGAGTTGCCGGAATACTTTCGAAAGTGGAAATTGAAACTGAACGTAGGTAAATAGAACAGTATCATATTCAAGAGGAAGAGGTCATATGAATCGGATTGGAGGTGAACGGGTGCGTTCACCTCCAATTAAAATTAAATATATAGGGGTTACTTTTAATGAAAACTTTAGGTTCTATCGGCACATTGACCTTATGTTGAGTAAGGTGAAGAAGACATACATGTATACCACAGAATTCTTAGGGGAGGACTGGGTGACGAAGTTTCTTATTATATCGACAGGTAATTAGGCCGCTACTCTCCTATGCCTTTCCAGTCAGGTATTGGATCTCTTCCAGCCAAATGGAAAGACTCAGGAGATGGGAAAGGTCGATCTTGGTTCCCTGTCTGGGACTTAAGCGAGTCATGGGCTCCGATGGTATCCCTAGGAGACCATCCTGCCGGAAGATTTACGGTTCTATCGATGTCTTTCTTGTCCGGAATACTCTGAACTTCTATGGAAGGGCTGAGTTTCTGGACAACAGACTGGTTAGCGGTTGTCTTGAGATGACCGATAGTGTGGAAATTCAACTCAGAAATAAGTTCCTTCCACCTGCACGATTGCCACACCTTCTGTTTTTACCTGCAAAATTGAAATTAATCATTCTACATATCTCTATTTTTCTATTTTGTCTCATTTATGTTTTTTTTTTTGTAATTTCTAGAAAAATTGATATAAAATGATAGTTTATCTTAAGAAGAAGATCAATTGTAATAGCAACGTACGTGGGAGAGGGTTAATGAATAATTTAATTAATTCATTACCATTTGAACTTCATTTGCCTGGATATCTTGTGGTCCTGGAACAAAATTAGAAAAACGATTGAAAAGGGGTGATCAGGGAAAAAATTTATTGGATTCAGCTTGTCGTCTGCATGATATCGCATATTCTCAAAGCAACGACATCAAGCCGATAGAGAGCTAACAGAAAGGGCTTGGGAACTTGTTAAAGCTAAAGACAGCAGCTGGGGTGAAAAATTAAACGCATATTTAGATACCAACGCAATGAGCTAAAGTAAAGTTTGGGTTTGAAGAAAAGAGAGTGTAGCAAAAATATATATTCTGCTGCTATAAAAAACGCTACGAGAATTCTTAAGAAAGAAAAACCGCAAGATATTAATACATCTATAAAGATTGCACGTAAAGCTATTTCCAAGTCATTTAAAGGAAAGAAGATGCATATTGAGTTATAAGAGTCCCCAAAATTGGTGGTTTTCTTCCTCTAATACTAATTTTATCTGCTCTTGGTGCTCTTGGAGCTCTAGCGAGTGGAGCATCTTCTATAGCTAAAACGATCAATGCTGTAAAAAATGGTAAACAACAGCTTGCAGAAAACACTCGACATAACAGAAACGTGAAATCGATAGCTATGGGTAAAGGTCTTTACCTAAAACCATATAAGAATTGAATGGGAATCGTATTCAACAAAAACCAGAAGCAAGTAACAAAAAAAAACTAATAAAAAGTCTACCCAATAGACCTCTAACTGATATTGACATAAAAAATTGGGATTTAAATATATCCAATATTTTAGAGGAGTTTTTCGGTACTTGATCTCTCATATAGGATCAAATACCGAGAAAACTCACCTTAGAGAATGTGGTGTGGTTAATCTAGATTCATATAAAGGACCAGGTACACATTGGGTATCATACTCTAAAAAAAATAATATCGAATATTTTGATAGTTTCGGAAATTTACAACCAACTATGGGAATTTTACAATATTTAAGCTATAATATAACGTATAATTATAATAGGGAACAGAAATTTGATGACATTAATTTTGGTCATTTAGGATTCGTATCTAAATTTAAATAAATAAATAAAAACAATAATATTGGTTTATGTTTTTCCATTTTAAAATCATTCTTGAGAGTAATTTATAAATCTTTACATCTTTTTTTATTATATTCTCCATTTTTTTTCCAAACTCATATCATAGTCGAGTCAAGTCAATTTCAACCTCTTTTTAAATAAAATCCTTTTATATCAGTAATTTGGATATACGTTTTCTTTAGATTAGCACATGTACAAATATAAAAATTTTAATAGAAATAGGAAATTTGTTTTTGTAATATATTATTTGAGCAAACGAATGTTGTTGCACGCCATGTCTCAGAATAAATTTTTATTTTGTTGCCGTTTTTCGTAGAAGACATCTCCCATCCGTTTGACGAAAATCAAATGGAATGTCTTCCTTCGGAGGATCATTCATCAAATTGAATGAATCAAAAAATTCATGTTGATCTAAACGTACTTGTATGTAGTCCTTGTACGTCATGAGATGAAGCCACATATCACGAGAAAGTCCAATAAAATGCTTCCTTTTTTTCTGAAACCATATTAAAAGTTCAAATTGTATGATGTTGAGAAACCGCATTTAACTTTTAGATCTAAATTAATGAAATACTCGAATTCGAATACAACATTATGATTCTGAAACTTGTTCTCTATGTTATTTGTATACGATATTTGTGTTGAATGAGTAAATTAATATTAATAATTTCTCGAAAATAGAATCAGTATATAAGGGGATCAAAACTTGTGAAATATTTTAGCTGGTTACGAAACCTGATTGTAAAATGTTTGAAATCAAAAGGTCTGAAATCGCTTTATTGGACTTCCAATACTGTCATGGAAGCGATAACTGCATATATATGAAAGAGATGGCGTATATGAGTGGATCATCAGTTGTATCCAACTATTTCCTGTTTAAACAACCTTTCGATAGCAGAGAATTGACGAGAGAGGGACGGAGAAAAAACAACTACTGCAAGAAATTTGTAAATGGTTTAGATTGGTCAATGGGCACAATAGACTACTGCGGATATTCTTTCTCCTTTAAATAAATAGAGGATAAAACTAGTTTTAAAAATTTAAGTAATTATTTAACATCTTGTCCAATTCACACAGATGATAGATTTAAGTGTGCTCTAAGTAATTTCTGTAAACTATTTGTTTTTATTGAAAAAAAAAATATTATCAAATTCATGACTTTGTCCTAGATGAAATAAATTATTAAATAAAAAACAGACATGTGTTTATTCTATTTTCCAAACATTTTTTCCACATACAACAAATCGTAGATATTAAGAGTTTTTAGAAAAGTACGATGTTCATCATTCACTCCACATGTGTCAACATTTCGGGTTCGTTGCATGTTAAACGTCGTCTCAATAATGGACAATTTGGGAAATAACATTGAACTCTGTCCGCTATCTCCGTATAAAACATTCCGAGAGTAGCCAGTTCCTTAGGAGAAATAGACTCTAATGGCCAATTTTCGAATGTTTTCAAAGGTTCGTCTTCACAATGGAATCGATCCTGCATAGAATAACGAGGTTGGAAGTTTATTTGTGAATAGTCCATCTCTCTAGTTGCAACTAATTTTCTTATATCCTCAGAATTTCCCTTAAAATGAATAATGAACACCAGTTTTTTGGCATTTTTATTTTTAAATTTATGCTAAATAAGGCGTATAAAATACATCTGTTGGTATAATTTGTTTTAAATCTAAGGTGTATAGAGGATTATCCTGGTCTTCACGCAAATTTGTATTTTCATATTGAGAACACACCATCACATAAGCGTTGTACAACATCATCTCCAAGAGTATTTAATCTGTTTGGTAGATATAAGATTTTTCCATCCAATTTTAGAACGACTTTTTCTCCATACTTAGTATTCATCCTGTATGCACCCTGAATATTGTATTCAATATTTGGTGTCATATCCTTATTGTAAAGTATTTTTTTAAATTTAAGCAAGTTAAAAGCCTTTATCAATTCTGTATTCGACACCATCTTTGAAACGTTCTTTAAAAACTGTATAATTGATTGTGTAGCTACCAGCTATTTATACATTTTTTTATTATTTAAGATTACTCTCTCTCTCTTTCCCTCAATTTCCCTTCTCCCTCTGATAACTTATATCTAAATCTGAAATTCTCTCTATCTATGAAAAGAGCTAACGAAATTTTTGAAATAAAAAAATGAATTATGTATATATTATTTTATTTATTATATAGATATATATTTATTTAATAAAAATTTAATTTTCTTCTACATGTTCGTAGACGATGTATACCGGACACGAAAATTTCCTTCATCTGAACCCTTTCTGATGCTAATCTTCTTATACCTGACATGTCTACTTAGCGTGGTTGTTTCTGCTGTTGTTGTTTTTTAGTTGCTTGTTGTTCCTGTTGCGGTTCTGGATAATCCCACATCCTCAACTTCGTTCGCGCGACATGATTTGGTTGTATTTGTTGTTGACGCTCTTGTTGTTGTTCTTGTTGAGAGCATAAGCGGGAGGTGAACACAAGCGGGAGGTGAACACAAATCAATTGTTCGAATGCGTTTTGGTTGTGGGTGAGGTTGTGCTGGCGGCAAATAATAGTCCTCCTCTTCGTCTTCACTAATTGATGAGTGATGAGTATCAACAATTTCAGGTACTAATCTTCTGAAAGGGAGTAACACCTCAACATTTAAAATAACGGGTTTCTCTCCGTCCTCCACCTCCATACGCTGCTTTGCTTCCATCTCGTCTGTTTGTTGGACCATTAATTTATTTAGTAATAAATCATTTTCGTAACCATACATCGTTATAGGTGCAGGTGCATCAATACACCACTTATATAATCAAAAAATTTTAGATTTTTTGTCCTTTGATCCACATGTTCACTCCATTTACGAAAATTACATGCGATGGATAAGATATGTGGGGGCCATGATCCAGATTACAAATCCTTCTTAGTAAAAAGGTCAACCATCATGCGTGGGAAAAATCTATTCGAAATACATACAATATCTGTATTTAGGATCACAACGAAGAAAATTCTCAGATTTAGATAAACCAACTAACACTGTTAACCATTGATAAGCGCACCCCTAATAAAAAACATTACAAAAAAACCTTTCCCTCCAAATAATCACAAATCAGTGGAATAACACACTAGACTAGATGTCACGCGTAATCTAAACCAACCAACATCTTTCGACTTTCGACGCACTCTAGGCGTGCTCACCACCATTTTACAACGGCGTCTACCTTTAAACTCTTATCAGCATCGTTGATTTTGACCTTATGAATTTGAACCCTAGACAAGATGACACACGGCGTTCTAAAAAAAAGTACCACAGGTATCTGCTCACCACTATTTTACAACGGCGTCTACCTTTACACTCTTATTAGCATCATTGATGTTGACCTTATGAATTTGAACCCTAGACTAGATGACACACGGCATTCTAAAACAAGTACCTCAGGTATCTGCTCACCACCATTTTCCACGCCTCTACCCATTAACCAACAAATAAAATGGCGTTATCACCATTTCCCTTTTTGTTCGTTATATTATGATTCTCAACTGTCATCAACCCATAAAACAAAATGACGTTATCATGATTCTAAGTTTCAACTCTCATCAACTCACGTATTCAACAGGTGTTCAATAAACAAAATGGCCTTATCATGATTCTGAGTGTCAACACTCATTCACCCACTACTTAGGGGACATAATTATTGCCTCATCGGGCCTGTAACTTCTACCGCTAACGCCAAATTGAATGACTATCTTTTAGAGTTATCGACTTACTTCTACAGATGGAAACTAACGCTGAATATAGCAAAATGTGACAGCAGGAGTTATGTTCCTGACACCCGGATAGGGAATAGCCCGATTAGGACCTCGGACACAATTAGGTATCTTGGGGTCATTTTACAAACTAATTTTGAGTTCTATAGGCATATGGATCACATATTGGCTAAGGTTAAACGATTTATTTTTCCTTTACGCATAGTCTATATCGCTTCCTTTTGGGAGTTACAAACAAATGCACAAAGACATAATACCCTATTGGAGGGTATACAAATCATATTCATATAGTTTCATTACCACTTTCACTACCATTGAACACTACACTGACTCATTTAATATATATTTTTTAAAGTCCCTTTAAAAATGTTATGTGTTGTTTTCAAATTAAAATATTTTGTTAATTTTTTCAGAAATGCATCGCGTAGTCAAAATTCACAAATGAACCCATTCTTGACATGCTCGGATATACAACGCTAGAATTCGTCGAGACGACGAACACAGTTTTCGCTTTTGTTTCCATTCTCTCAATACTCGTACCACTCTCATTTTCTCTATAGTTCTTGTCGACAATCTAGGTTTGTAGAGTGCTGTCATACGTTGCTGTGTGGCGCTGAGAAGTAACTGCTTTTTTGCAATTCCCAAACCTCCCTTCGTCTCTACGACGAAGTTTACCGTTTATGTGGTTTTTATACCCTACGCCACTTCGTGGAGTAGGGTATTATAAGATAGTTTTCCGTCAAATGTTTGTAACACCAAGAATCACAAGCTGAATCGAGAATCACCAGCTGAATCGATTTAACGATGTCTGTCTGTCCGTCTGCTGTCCATCTAACCTTGTTCGCACTCCACAGGTCGCAATTGTTGTCCGATTGTTATGAGATTTTACAGAAGTTATTTTTTGACCAAGGACGGTCGATTTTGAAATTGGAGGAAATCGGTTCAGATTTAGATATAGCCACCATACAAATATCCCTGCTTTAGAATACACACTTTACATGGGATCAGGACAAAATGTTCAGGATCGTGGGTCTCATTTTTATTATTACACCTCTAGGAACCTAATATATATAATATCATCGGAATTTTATCAAATTTTGCAGATTATATTATATTTCAACTAAGAATACATACTATGAAAGTCAACTATATGGGTCCATATAACCCCCATTCTACCCTATTACAGCTCAAGTACCCACATCGTGCATTTGATCTCGATACAATAGATTATGTTATATTTCAACTAAGAACTTTAACATCACAAGTTTTTTAAACTTTGCAGATTCAATTAAGAATACATACTATGAAAGTCTATATATGCGTTATTTTTTTGATATATTTCAACTAGGAATACCTACCGTCAATGAGAACTATATATATATATATATATATACATTTGAAGGTGGTCTATAACAACACTTGGCCTATATTGTTATAGGCCACCTTCAAATGTTCGTAAGATTCATCCTATTACAGCTGCATTTGTCATGGGACCTTCATCATTTTTTCCACATCATGTTTACTTTACTGGGAATATCTGCTCGAAATACATGAAATTGCACCCATGAAACACCTGGGGTTAGTAATCAAAGCAAGGTATATACGCAGGGAGCGGTGTACCGTATTATACAGTGTGCCCGCCCAACTTTAGCCTTTCCTTACTTCTTGAGTGTCTAATTTATTGCTGATTTGCAGTGAATATGCAATATGTCTTCCCAGCACCTTCTTGACTTCTAAATTGAAAAGTTTGTACAATTATTTTTCTGGATGGCTGTAGATTTGAAACAAAAGCATAAGGTGTACATATACGGTATAACATAAAATTCCAGCATAGCATAAAACATATAATAGGATCATTAAATTTCAATCTTGGCTTCGTTAATGAAATCAATGAGTTTTCTAAAAATATCCATATCTTTGGTTATCAAAATTGCAGGGATGTCATTGTTTCTCTTGCAGGGATGTCATTGTATCTCTTATCATATTTAATTCTCAGAACATATTTTTTTTTACAGTAGAACATGAGATGCTCCAATATCACTTGACATTCGGTAACGCATGATTTCCGTAGGTGGTCATGAAAGAAGGACACGCTGTAATCTGTGGAGTTTTGAATCATTAAATTGTTGCAGTTGACGAGGCTGTCTGTGAAAATAACTATTTTTTCCATCCAATCTTCATTTGCTATTTCAATACGTACATCACTTGAAGTGGAGCTCCAACATCACTTGCCAGCTTTAGAATTTCATCCGTTTTCTCATTGAAGGAGATATTTTTGTGGCTTGGCGTCCAGACAATGTGACATTCGGTAACGCATGATTTCTGTAAGTGGTCATTGAAGATGGATACACTGTAATCTGTGGAGTTTTGATTCCTTAAATTGTTGCAGGTGACGAGGCTGTCTGTGAAAATAACTATTTTATCAATACAATCTTCATTTGCAATTTCAATCACTTTATTAATTGCACACAATTCTTCGAAGCTGCTAGACCCTTTTGGGTAGAAAATTGGAAATCCACGCATTAAAAGTGTTGTTTACGCAGTACTGTTCCAACATTAGTGATAGATCATTGATTCTCACACAGTGGTAAGCATTATTGATGTCCAGAGACAATATGATTAGCTTATAGTCTCTATGTTTAAGAACTGCAGTTCTGTGAGGAATTTCATTAACACATAGTGCAGAAGACTTCCCCTTCCTATACGCAAAGGACCTCTCCGGGACAATATTTTTAGCTTGGAACTGGCAGATATTAGTTTTTATCATTAGATTGATGGACTTCATCATCACGGAGATCAGTGAAATTGGGCGGAAATTTCAAAAATCCTGTAGATCCTTTCCTGGTTTGGGGATTGGTACTATTTTAATAGTTCTCCAAATTAAAAAAAAAATGGTTTTCTAGCAGCGTGTTGTTAAGAGCAGTCACAACCGTACTGTTAGACAAATCGGAGAGGGTTTTAATATGTTCACACGTTATGCCATCTTCACCGGCCGCTGAAGACTTATTTTTGTTGGCTAACACAGAAACAGAATCAGAAAAAATCACTGAAAAAAATCCTGATCGTGTACATCATGGGCATGATCACTCACTACATTTGTGTTTTACCTCTACCAGTGACATTGGGATTTGCAATCAGGGCAGATCAAACATTTCCCTATTAAAAGTTTTACCGACTGCGGAACGTAGTTAGAGCATATGACATTATTTACACGTAGATTAGTAGTTTGAATTATTGTCTCCAAATTCGATTGGAATTGTAGTTGTTTATATTTAATTTCCCTTTTCAGCACAATTACCACACCGACATATCCATCACTTCTGTTTTTACATGTAAAATTGAAATTAATCATTCTACATATATCATTGTCATTCATGAAAGTTTCAGTCAAGCAAATAATGTCAATATCATTTCTTTTAGTAAAATATTCGAACACAAAATCGATTTATGTATACCCGAGCACGTGCAGATATTAGCTGTACCTGTGATGGCTGACCTTCCTAGCTATGTGTAGAAGAGGATGCTGGACATAAGTACCTGCCAGGTATCGAAGTTGGAATTCGAGACACTCGTAAACAACTTCAACAAACGGAACTAGAGGAACGACTGACTTCTGACGAAAACAGTAATATTGAAGAAGATGTCGCAGAAGAGGCAACGACTCAGGCATTTGTGGTAGCCGTGTGCATACCGCCGGTACCACGGATTAAGGTTTTGAGCGCATCGCCGGCGTAAATTATATTATATAATGTAGGTGTTAGGGAACTTACAAGGAAGATGAACAGAGTACAAGGACACAGCAGCTATATGTGCAAAGTCATAAATAGGACAGTGGCGCATCTCAACGCAGAGAAGCTGGACGATTTTTCGAGAATGAAAGAAACCCTAAAGTAGCAAAAGTACGTTTTTTATACGTACACTCCTAAAGGTACAGGACCGTACAGAGTAGTTATTGACAGACTGTCAGATTGGCTGGGGTCAATTTCAACCTTAATATCTTAAAAATAGTGAAGCTGGGTGGAGCTAAGTGGTTCATCCATGTATCCAGGGACTCGGACCTGAAGAGCCTTCACAGCTTAAAAACATTCCTACATTCCGTACTGAACGAGAAGAAGGACGTCAAGAAAGGTTTAACGCAGTGCTATAACTGCCAGCGTTTTGGACACGTCGCTTCGAATTGTGGCATGCCAAGCTGGTGCGTCAAGTGCGGTGCCCAGTGCACCATTCCTTCCAAGAAGTATGCACAGCATGTTATGAACACTTCAGGTTGCTGAGAAAAAAGGCTGATAAGAAGACTGGTAACTCTGACACTCCAAGACAATTGCCACCAGTGATATGCGCCGTGGTGTATCGTACGGCACGGCTACTGCCGGGCCTTCCCGTGGCAATTCGCCAGCGGGCGGAGCACGGAGAACTATTTCTCATGCTCCTTCCGTTCCTTCGGGTGGGAATGGAAACACACTGAAGGGGTCCACGACACGTATGGACTTTCTTAACAAGGAATGTATGGAATTCTTTGGTAAGAGCTTCCAGACTTTGTCGGACTTTTCAGAGACGTACGACTATCTGGACCGCGGGCAGGCCAAGGGCTATATTTGAGCTCCTTATGTTTATTCGAATGGACGCCTTATTCAATCAAATGAATTTTTCTGAATGCTAACTCCATCACTTGCAAACATAAGAGACACTATCTCCGACTGTTTGTAGACGAACATAAACCAGACGTTCTTCTGCTCTCTGAGCACAGACTTTCTGCTAGACATGTGTTGATTTTACATGGATATACTGGTGTTAGACAGAATAGGCAGAACGGCCGAGGTGGGGGTACGGCTGTGCTAGTTAGGAATGACATACGGGCGGAGAGGGTGTTATTGAACTTCGGGACCGTTGAGAATACTGCAGTCAGATTTAGGAGAGAACGACGCTCACTGTAATAGCCATGTACTTCCGCCCGCGGGACTTGTTAACAGATCCGGATCTTGATCCACTTCTGTTGCTTCAGAGGCAGAGGGAGGTACTGGCTGGTGGTGACTCGAATGCCAAGCATCCTTACTGGGGTGGCACCGATTTCAATCCGAATGGTGCATGTCTTCACGACTTCCTCTTAGGTTGTCCTGATATGGATATATTCCCCATTATTTTATCGATATTCTTATTGCCCCGTATAGTGTCTCCATAGTGGGAAATTACGGTGGGTTACTGACGTTGGACAGTTTCTCTGACCATAAGGCAGTAGAGGTAGTTTTAGGAAGCGACGAACAGACACGTACGGAACAGCGTACTTTATTTAAGTATGATAGAATGAATGTTAGGCAGCTTAGTACGATTCTTGAAGCTACATTAGAGGACTGTGTATTGCCGACTATACACAATGTGTCCACCGCTGAGGTCGATGGATGTGCAGAGAATATGAGCGCGGTTTTCAGGGAGGCCATGGAGGCCTCTATTCCCACGATTACACCCGGAGGTTGGGGACTTAGGCGTCTTCCTCCGGATGTTCTTGGCATCATCCACGAGAAGATAGGACTAAGGATTTGCCAAAGGACCGACTACGGACGGCAGAACATACTGAGGGCTGACATTCGGAACCGTGGCCGAATAATACAGGGAGCCATTTCTCAGTTTGAACGTGAGTGTGCAAACTACCTCAGAGGGATAAATGTGAACAACAGGACTTTTAAACAGGTTAAGGGTGCTGCTGCTGCTGGCATAAGTTCTAGAAAGCCGATATCTAATCTTGAAGATCCAAATGGTGTCCTGATAACAGATGACGATAGTAATGGCAATCTTCTAGCCGATGGCCTACAGTGCGTTCTGCCCGATCAACTTTCTACCGCAGCTCCTGTTGAGGTAGCTGTTAAGGATAGAGTGATGTACATGGTGGACAGAAATCCGCTTGTGGAATTTTCATCTGACATTTGCGCAGAAGGTTCATCCAGAGGGGACGACGACAGGTGTTATGATCTCGGGCTGATTAGCCCTGAGGAGGTAGGAACAGCTCTTAGGAGTAGACCGAACCGCAAGTCGAATGGACCAGACGATGTACCAGACATAGTTCTGAGAAAGTCTGGTTTGACGACATGGCCGTTCCTACGGTGCTGATTAATTACTGCCCCATCTTGGGCTATTTTCCGAGGGCGTGGAAGGAATCAGCAACGATTCCAATTCACAAACCCGGAACTGACCCCACTTTGTGTGGAAGCGGGTAAATCGGACGATAGAAGATCTGGATATACTTACATATAATCAATTCGGCTTCAAGAGAGGACATTCCACATCTCATGCACTGGTTTTGGTCGGCGAATACATATCAAGGGCATTGAACAAACGACAGGCTAACATTACGGTAAGTGGAAAGTGGAAATTGAAATTGAACGTAGGTAAATAGGATACTATCATATTTAAGGGGAAAATGTCCCTCCTTTATCCAAATTGCAGGTCATATGAACCTGAAATATGGATTAGAGGGGAACGGGTGCGCAACTCAGTTATATTTAAATATATAGGGGTTATTTTTAATGAAAACTTTAGGTTCTATCGATACATTGACCTCATGTTGAGTAAGGTGACGAAGACATAGGGGAGGAGTGGTTGACGAAGTTTGACTGTTATTATATCGAGAGATAAATAGGCCGCTACTCTCCTATGCCTTTCCAGTCAGGTATTAAATCTCTTCCAGCCAAATGAAAAGACTCAGGAGATGGGAAAGGACGATCTTACCTGTCTGGGACTTAAGCGAGTCATGGGCTCCGATGGTATCCCTAGGAGACCATCCTGCCGGAAGATTTACGGTTCTATCGATTTCGATAGAATCGATGTCTTTCTTGTCCGGAATGCTCTGAACTTCTGTGGAAGGGCTGAGTTCCATGAAAACAGACTGGTTAGGGGTTGTCTGGAGATGACCGATAGTGTGGAAATGCAACTCAGAAATCATTTCCTTCCATATGCTGAGCGACTGACTCTCGATTCCGAGGAACTTCTTTACCGGGCGAACAAACCCTTGTTCTACGACAGACGGTTTAAGGCATTGACGACACGGTATGCAATACCAACCAATAATTTGTATATAATAGTTTTTAAGTAGTTTGTAAACATTTAGTGTAAGTGTTAGTATAAGAAATAAAATGTGAAAGATCTTCCTTTTTATATAATTCAATTTTTAGGAAATAACATGTTAATGTAAAAAAAGAAAGAAAGTCATGTTAGCAGCAAAGCTGCGACATAGTTTTAGTATAAATGACATTGTCCTTGAAAGATACAATAGTATGGTAGGATGTAAATTACCGCTGTTAGATTTAAGATATTTTATATTGTGTAAGGCTGAAATGAATTCAATAAAACCCAAATTGTTTGCAAAAAATCGTTTTTACAACGCAGTTTAATCGAATCGGAAATTTCTATGCTCCGTGTAATCAGGAATGAGGACGATTTTAATGAAATTATCCTGGAAGTTTGAGGTGTTACCAAATGTGATAGATTCAGGAGACGTAGTTTCAGTCGAATGTGAATCAGATATACAACATTCCGGGTCACAATTGTGTACACTGCTGTAGGTATGTATAGACCAATCTCGTTATTGTCGATTATGGATAAAGTGTTTGAGAAAATTTTACATAGCCAGTTAACTACTTTCTTAGAGCAAACTATACCAATTTGGGTTTAGAAATGGCAGTGGTACACAATATGCAGTTGTAAATGTGATCAATATTTTTCGAAAGACTACGATCTGGTGGATCATGAAATTTTTATGCGGAAACTTCCATTCTACGGCATTACTGGAAATACACTACAATTAATGGAAAATCTATATCTACAAGGGAGTAAGGAGTTTGTGGAATTTAGAATGTTCCGTTTGAATTTAGAATGCCGGCCCGCAAAGCACACTTTCATAACTCCTGCTTCTTTGTATGTGCGAGTTTTTTAGTTAAAGAATGGCTTGCAAACTAGCAGCAATTCAAGAAACTAGTGAGTAGAAAATTAGGTTTTAAGTTCGAAATCGCCCATGGGTTTATTGTGAGAATTTCTAAACAATATTTTTTGATATTGATTTTGTGATGGGATAGTCAAGATCTGTCGGGAACAACAAGCCTTGAGCTCTAATATACCAAGAGTGTCATCTATATATCAAACAAAAATTTGATATTGAAAATTTTCTCATTTGTGATCCATCAATATGGAGTCGGCGATATTTAATGCAGTTGGAAGATGGATTTTTACCCCATTTAAGAAGAAGTAACATGTACTTATTTGTCAGCGTTTTTTGGACGGTCCCAACGCCTCTCATTTCCGCTCCTTCCGACAGAGAGGGCCACATCCCCATAAAAAAATATTTATTATATCGATTTCTAACCAGAAATCTATATGTGAATTGAAATCAATACACATTCTACGAATGGGCTCCGCGGAAAAATAGTTCGTACGCTGAAAATCTATATAAAGAAATTGATAGTACCTAGATGGCCTAAATAGCACGTTAAACTTAATCCTAGAACTAAGATAGTCATAACAGAAATCACCATTTATAACCTTATAAACAATCACGGTGTTCAACATAACACGCCGCTTTTTAAGACAGGCAAGTCAATCAACTTCAAACTACTAGTATAATGGGGAAGAACAAAATCGCTAGTCCGATATAATTGTCTTAATGAAAATAATAAAAATTGCTTCTGAACTGACTCGATCCTGTAAATATAGATATCATTCTTAGGATCCCACAAGGGATGTAAATAGCTGCTTCGTTTAATGAAGCCAAGAACACCATATGCCTTGTTAGCCGTAGAAATAATATGATTGTTGAAAATCAGTTTGGAATCCATTAGATTAGGTAACACAGGTAACACAATCTCATGATATGCGTATGTCTGCATTTTCTTAGGTTTAGTTCCAAGTCATCCTGTAATGCATGAGAAAATTCTGGCCAATTATAAGAAAAAGTATTTGCGCTTCATCTGCATACATTAGAAGTCTAGAGTTAATGATATAGTCTGGAAGGATCTTCAACGTTCATTTTCTTAAACGAAGTTTCAGTATGATTGAGTTTTTGTGATCTGCATTTTAGGCTACTGCAGGATATGTGCTTGTTGGTTAAAATTGCTGTATCATCTGCGTAATACGCTATGTTTAACATCATTGTTTATTGGTATGTCTGATGTAAAGAACTTATATAAGACAGGTTCCAAAACACTCCCATGCATAACCCCACATCATGTACCCAATCTCTGAATTATCGTCGTTTATATTTACGTAAAAAGTACTTTCACTAAAATATGATTTTAGAAGAACAATGTTAGAAGAAACAATGGTGTAGGTAATTCATTTCATTTATTTCAACATCACAATACAAAAGCCAATAAGGCCAATTATTTATATTGCGCACTAAATAAAACAATTCAAAAATACAAACATAAATAACAAAAATTATAACTATTTATAACTAATATTATAAAAGTACAAAAAGACTTATAATGTAAATAAATAAAAACTAATGAATGGCTCCCCAGCCAACAACAAAGATATTGTTCTACATATTAAAAAATTATGGTAAACGCCCACATCAACAACGCATACAAACAACTTGATTTATATACTACTTATAATAATATATAAATGAACTAGGAATGATGAAGAACATACTCTAAATACCTCTGTATGAAAACATGAGCAGGGAATGAAAAGCTACGCAAATGAATAGGGAGCTGGTTCCAAATTCTGGATACACGAACAACGAACGACCGATCAAAAACAGAAGACGAAAAACGAAGCAAAATAAATTGTGGGTTACGAGTTGACCTAGAAAATATAAACTTTTGATAAAGAAACTCTGGAGAACCAGAGATAATAATTTTGTAAAATTGAATGAGAATACGTTGTTTAACAAATAAGTTGAACGGCATGTCCAAAAACTGAATTGGTGCCAGATACTAATTCTATACAATAACAAATGTTAGACATCAATAATGAAAATGCAAGCATCTTCCTTATAAATTGAGCCAAATAAAAATGCAGTATAACCTTCGCAGTGTAAATACAATTTTAGGAAATAGTGACTCAAAATTTCTACTACTTGGGATCGAGAATTACGCCGAGACACTTCATCTCATCGACAAACCCAATTCTGATACCATTCATATAAATTAATAAACTAGAGGCGCTGTGGCGCAAAAAGTAATGCTTTGGTTTTGGAAACATTCACGCTAAAGATATTGTTATCTAACCACCGGCTCACAGCTCCCAGTTTAAAATTTATATCTGCAACTAATGTATTCGTAGAATCTGACCTAAAATAGAGATGTATATCATCGGCATATAGAAGAGGAAAGCAACATCTGTTTGCAATGCTATTTGCTATGTCATTAATATATAAAATAAAAAGGAGAGGACCCAACACAGAGCCCTGTGGCACACCACCACCACCAATATCAATTGCTTCCCTAATAGTGTCTGTCAAGTGCAATAAGTGTGACGTAGTACTAAGACCTTGTCTAAAACCATATTGGTAATTATTAATCAATTTCTTATCCTCAATAAACCCAAGAATTTGATGCTTTGTAAGATGTTCAGCAACTTTAGAAAGAACAGGAAGAATACTAATTGGTCTCATATTATCAATGCAGTACGAGCCCTTAACTTTAGGAATAGGAACAACGCGTGCAATTTTCCAAGCAGTGGGGAAAACAGACGTTGTGAAAATTCTATTAAAAAGTGACGCAGACAACTCGAGATGTATGGGAAAATCAACTTTAAAAATTTTACAGGTATACCATCAACACCAATTGAACTAGACTTAACACAACTAAGAGCTCTCAACACATCACTTTCAAACACACAATCAAAGAAGAAATCCCCGTCCCCTCCAACATAACCACTCAAATCGACTTGGTTGTCATTACTAACAGAACATAATTGAACAATGAAATTATTAAGATTATTAACGTTTATGTTGTTGATAAATATGTACACACTCCAATTATTTAGGAACTTTTTTAGCTTATATAATTTTTAAACTGAAGGAATTTAACTCGAGTTTGAGTCCAACCCACATCACATTGAAATATATTGTAAAACTTGAAATCCGACTCAAACTTTTTCTAATAAAAAAATTTTCATAATTGAAAAATCTTACAGCCGAAACAGTTATGTAAAGGCCATTTCAGTCTGCATGTGAAAACAAAATGAAAACGAGGTCAATTAAGACGATTGACATCAAAACATTGTATTTATTACTGCTTTCACAGCGAATCGTCATGACATTCATGATTTTTTCAGTCTAGGTCAGGTGCCACGCCCAATGCCCAAATCCTTTATACTATATTTATCCACGATTCAACTAACAAATCTAACCCAAAGTGATGTCTAACTTTAGTTTTAATATTTCCCTTTTTTCTGAAATTCCTATACTTTAATGATTATGAACTTGATTTCGCCACATCGAGATTTTTACCATTCCTATACAAATTTAATGTTTGATTTCATTGTGTTACAGTCATACTGTAAGATTTCTTATCTACAACCTAATTATGCAATCTTTTTTTAGAACTTGAATCTTAATGTATACATGCGCTTTTGGAAAAATAACTCGGATTGAGCTCTGATGTGCTCGAGTTATATTCGACAATCTAAAATATATATATGCTAAAAAATTTGCTAAATAATTGAAGTGTCTGTACATTTAGTAATTTAAAATATAAACAAATAAACATTGCACAGTGTATTATCAGCGGCCCTAAGCGCCAAAATATGTACTTTTTTCATTGAATTCTTCAAATCACATTCCAATCAAGCGTATTTAATAAGATTTGGCGAAACTATGCAGTGATACTTATTTTTTAATATTATGAATGAAAATCTGTCTATTTACATCATAGAGTTTAACACAAGACCATATCGTCGCCGTCGCAGCAAAAGTAGCTATTTGTAATTTGTCGAAAAAAATGTATTGCTGCAATTGAAATCTAAGTCCATGATACGTTTACCCACCAAAGCATTTTTCGATATGTTTCAGGTATAACAACTTTTATCAAAAGTAGCTATGTGTTCTCCAGCACATAGCTACTTTTTTCGAACAAATTTCAAATTAAAAATTTCATTTTTATTTACTTCCTGAACTTTGGAATGAAACCATGGGTAACTTTGGACGATTTAACAGTGTTTTACGCCACATTCTAACATGGACCACTAGTTTAGACTTTTGTACCAAAACTGATGTCGAAAAAGTTATTTTGAATGAAAAGGCTGGGACCTAATCGGTGCTTTGCATTTTCCGAATTTTTACAAATATTTGGAAATTTTTGAGAGGACCTAGGGGACGTCAGCTCACAGAATGATTCAAGAAGAACATTAAATATATCTAAATTATTAACTTTACTTAAAAATAAAATAAATTTGCACCTGCGAAATAATGATGTCGCCTTTTTGGTTTTGTTTTCAAAAGCGTGTAAATTCTAATTAAAGTAAAATACCCATTGACACCCATTTTTTAACTACTTTATTGAAAATTTTAGAAGCAATCTAACTATATAATTTGAACAATAGGGCTTATAATGAGATCGGAATATATATAAATATATATATATATATATATATATATATATATATATATCTTAAACTAGATATATTGATATATTTAAGAGCACTATCATTGATGGCCTATGCTCCGCAAGGAGTCAAATGGATAATTATGATGGTGATGATCACTGTGTACCTTTGTAATCGGTGCATTATTGTAATTTTGACATTCATTTCAAAATTTGGCATGGTCGAGGTTACCAATCTTGGAATGTTAACCAGTTGCCCCCATACGCACTAGATATCCAAAATTTTGCAAATAATCTGGAAAATACTTCTGCTCCGGACATGTTAAATTTCGTCGAAATTTCCGTTTAAAAATTACGGAATTAACTCCAAAAATAGATTTGGAACCAGTCCCTTGGAACGATTTTATCTCATATCAAAACTTGTATGCTCCATTTTTATCACCTGTTCCACTTTTGCTGTAGATATTCCTTTATGAAATGCAACATGATATGGGTAATTTGATCAAGATCCAGTTTAAATTGTGGATTCTGGATCAGTAAATCTGGTCCAAAAAAATATCCTGCCAAATCTCACGGTGATCGCGCAACAATTGCTATATGTTCTTGATTATAAGCTTAAGGCTATAGCTTGATTATTTTTTGGTGTTGAAAATAATAAATTATAATACCCTATTCCTCGCTCTGGTGTAAATTTATCATTTATGGACCTACATTTTTTAAATTATTTTACTGGATAATATTTGTCCATTTGAAGTAACTTATTGAAATTTCAATAAATAAATTCCGTAGCAAAAGTAGTGTTTGCATAGCAAGGATGAAAATAAATAAAAATACGAAAATTTAATATTTTCAACTAAAACTCAATTCAATTTATTGTCGTAAACAATATTACCTTTTGTAGAAAAGTTTGTGAGGGTGTTGTATGGACGAAATCCAATGAACAAGAGATTTATAATATATCGAGTAAAACTAAAGCAAAGCTTAGAATGTGTTACTACTCTTTTTGTGCGTAATATCACAAAGTTGTATGAAGAAAGTAGTAGACAAAATCTAACGTAGGGGAATAAATAAAGGAATTCCATTTGACCGTAGGCCGCACACCAAGAAAAGGTGAGAAGGAGAACATTTGTAATTAAACATTGCCGCCCGCCTTGCAACATCCCGCTATGTTGTAAAGAAAATTAAACAATTTCAATCAAACACTAATGTAATATAAATATGTATATACACTTATTGCTAAGGGAAATAAAAGGGGCATTTGTCAGTTTTTATGAGCATTTATTTCGATTTCATTTTTCTTACATACTAATTATCCAAAACCCTATATAGCTCCTAGAGCCCAGATTCGCAGTACCACAGCTCGTACTGCTGACCACACCATAGACGTCGACGACCCGTAAGGCCGGCCTTGATGTGGTCCTACTCCTACCCTAACTATGCTGGACATGGACCTGATAGGACCCAGCCAAACAAGGTGAGTTGTGCCCACGGAAAACCGGGACTCGAATATATTTGTGTGCGCATAACTCTAGGGTACACCTCGGGACCCAGTACTAGGCCGATATGTCCCGCACGAAAGAACTGGGGATCGGCTAATTGGAGTCCCATGAAGTGTTCCCGGACACTATCCGTTGCAGACTCCGACGGAGTCACCACACGCGTCAAATCGGTCACCCTTGCCGAAAAAACCAGCTGCTGCGCTGCGTCATACGACTAAACGGCCGTCATCCGACATAAAGCGTCCTGGTTCACCGCGGCAGAGCTTAGCTGAAGTTTTTGGACCAAAGTCCTGCACACCAGACTATGCCCCGCGCAGGGATCCAGGACAGCCCTGACCGGAATCAACCGATTCGGCAACCTCAACTGAATGACCATCGTGGGTCCTAGCGTAACTATGGGCTGAATGACCATTATTGGTACTGACACAGCAATATTGGTGGGACGCGAAGCATCCGACGGCCGCAAGCCGTTTTTCCGAGAGGCGGCAATGGGTGGACACGATGCGACGGACGGACGAGAAGAACCAGGTTTAGGTTTAGGGGCGCTCGTGTTTGACTTATTTGGACATAGTCCGTTTGAGCTATAAGTGGCTTGAGAGGAGTGCAATAGTGTATGATGGTCCCTACCGCATTTCTTACACCTACCGATGGCTCTGCAACCTCCACGCTCATGGGAAGCACCAAGACAATTAGAGCAAACCCGATGCAGAACCACCATGCGCAGCTTCCTCTCCAGCTTCATTCCCCTAAACTGCTCGCAATCACGAAAATGATTCCTCTTGCATGCCACACACGACGGTTTAAGACGATGACTATTCGAGCCCGAAACGTTAGACCCCGTGACATCAGCAGGAGCTGAATCAACCCCATACGGCGGGACAACTGAGAGCGCCGGTACGACACCCTGAAAGGGCGCGACGACTGGGGTTATCCCGACGTCAGGGGCCTGCTCGACAGCTGGAACCGGCTCGTCAGGGAGGGACACAAATAGCGATCGGATGCTTTCCATTGTTCTACGGAAATAGAAATGGCGCGATAGTATAACGAAAACGCTTTAAATTACTGGGTCAAAGTGACCAGCTTTACAATAGGTCGTCTTACAACACCGTTTCCCGTTCGAATATCCGCGACCCTAACGCGACCGTCGATACCCGGATGGACGTTATTTACACGACCTAATTTCCACGAAGTGGGAGGCATTTGAACATCGCGCTGCGGAAATTTCCATTTATATCTTTTATATAAGCTCTTCAGAAACTCGTCTTTCCACCGTAGGCTGATTTAAAGCCTTAAATTTTCTGTATCGATTCACAATGTGTAATGTCGCATCTTCTATAGCCGGTGGAGTCATATTGAAATAGAATAAATCTAACTGAGCATTCCAACGAATACCCAATGGCTTAGAACTACTAGCTTCCACGAAAGTGAGAAGCTTCGCATCGACTAAATGTTCCGTAGGAAAATATTCTAAAATAATCCGGTCATTCGACGTCCATTGCCTCAATTCGAATTTCGCAGAAGACAAAGCTGAAATTAATTGATCACGAGAGGTCAATGCAGTCTCCAGATCATGGTAACCCGTTAAAACGTCGTCAACGTACATGCACTTTCGTAGAATGTGTGCAGCATGGGGAAATTCTTCTTCAGGATCATCGGCCAGTTGTAATAACGTCCGTATGGCTAGATATGGAGCACAGTTAACTCCAAAGGTCACCGTCTGCAGCTCATAATCTTGAACAATCTTTTGAGGAGAATCCCTAAAGAGTATTCTCTGCAGAGGAGTATGGGCCGAATCGACTCTAATCTGGCAGTACATCTGAGTAATATCGCAGTTGAAAACGAATCTAAATAATCCCCACCTCAGAATGAGGAGAACTAGATATAATTGTAAGGTCGAACCTATATGAAGAATATCGTTAAGACTATTCCCATTTGATGTTTTATTTGAGGCGTTAAAAACCACTCGAAGTTTGGTAGTCTTTTTATCCGGGTTAATTACCGGATGATGAGGCAAGTAACATACTGTGAGGGTTGCCGAAGAAGGGACTGAAACTGGCCTCATATGGTTCAAGTCAAATATTCCCTTACCACCCCACAATTTCCCCTTGATTGTCCTAAGTCAAGTTGTCCGCAGAATTCAGATTTAATGGGAAGTGTAACAATATATCTCCCCTCCGAATCTCTACGGGTCGTCAGTTTATAATTGTCTTCACAAAATTTGTCCGAAGGAGAAAACATAGACCTTCTCGGGGTCTCCTCAAGTTCCCAAAATCGAAGAAGATTCTTGTTAAGATTATCTTCTTCGGCGAACTCAATGGAGGTAGAAAAACTCGAATGTAAGAAGAGGAAACGGGACCAGTAATGATCCAGCCAAAGACCGTGTTTTGCGCGATCAATGAACCTAATGCGTTTTGAAGAGTTCCTTCCAAGAGAATTCTCGGATAAAGGTCTGCTCCCAGTAAAAGGTCCACAGGTCGACAATCAAAAATATGCGTATCGGCCAAACGAACATTTGGCAAACGAGAAGTCACATCTGATTTCGTTGAAAAAGATGGCAAGTTGCCCGAAATATGCGGAAGAACTAAGGCATTAGTTTCCATCAACAGCGCCGTATCCAAAATGGACCCTATACACAAAGAACATATTTTTCGAGAAGTAGCCGAGAATGACTGATTTACACCCGATATTCTAGCCTGAGTGGAACTGGCCGGAATGTTCAGGCGATTTTGCAATCGTTCCGTAATGAACGAAGCCTCAGACGCCGGGTCGATAAGAGCCCGAGCTGGGTACAAAGTACCTTGGTGTACGATATTTACCATCGCTGTCCCTAATAACACAGTTCTATCCTGCGAAGCATGATATACCTGTCTATTTATAGCACCAGATGAACCTCCAGAAGAAGTTGACGGCAGCGAAGGATTCACAAATGGAAGATTAGTATGCTGGTTGATCGAAACCAAACTCCCCGCAGGATTAGCTACAAAAGCCGAACCTTCAGAATTCGAGGTATCGCGATGCAAAAGAGTATGATGCCTCTTCTCGCATTTTCCACATTTGTGAATACTTCCACACTTCCTAGCTTCGTGTCCACGCATCAGGCAATTTACACAGCAGTGATGACGTTTGACGGTGTCAAACCGGTTGGAGACCGAAAGGCCCCCAAATCGTGGACAATCACGAAGTTGATGAAATTGTCTGGGACAGAGAATACACAGTTTGTTTTGATGGGAACGAGAAGATCCAGATGAGCCTGCATTTGTAAAATGCGCACCCACCTTCCTACCGTCGGACTTTTTCGTGGAATCGATACCCTTTATGTCACGAAGACATGTCAGAGTTTGTATTCTTTCCGTAAGAAAGAGGTCCAATTTTTTCCACGAAGACAAAGCTGACTTATTCTTCACACTCTGTTCCCATAACGTTACACTATTTTGGGCAATCGCTGAATACACAAAAAAAACTAATATAGGGGATCCTATCCGTGGCTACGTCATAGATGGACATTGCAGAAAGACATCCATTTATTCCGCGTTGCAAATTTTTCAAACCTAAGCTACTTTCGCTATCAAGAATCGGAAGATCAAAAAGCATCTTGAGCTGGTTGTTCACCAAAATGAGAGTGTTTCAAGGCTTTCCAGGCTAGAAAAAAACTGCGATGGGTGAGTGGAAATTTGGATACAATTTCGCGAGCCTCACCGCTCGTTTTCCTAATAATATGACATAGCCGTTCAATGTCACTTAAGCGGGAGTTATTAATGTATACCGCTGAAAAAAGATCCCTAAATGTAGGCCATGAGAGGAAATCGCCATGGAAAACGTCAGTATCGCATGGCGGCAACGAAAGGCCGTGAGCCATACTGTTGCTGCCCCACATTGCTCCTGCTGCTCCCTTATCGATTTCGATTGATCAGAAGGAGAATCCAAGTGATCTATCGAATATGTATCCGTAGAAGTACGGGGCGGAGTCGGAGGGGATGACTTCAGCGGAGCTCGAAGTTCATCCAATTTCCTATTAATATCAGCGAGGACACGTACAAATGCCCTATACGCTACATCATATTTGCTGACAGCAGAATCTATGATCCCTAAATGTAGGCCATGAGTGGAAATCGCCATGGAAAACGTCAGTATCGCATGGCGGCAACGAAAGGCCGTGAACCATACTGTTGCTGCCCCCACATTGCTCCTGCTGCTCCCTTATCGATTTCGATCGATCAGAAGGAGAATCCAAGTTATCTATCGAATATGTATCCGTAGAAGTACGGGGCGGAGTCGGAGGGGATGACTTCAGCGGAGCTCGAAGTTCATCCAATTTCCTATTAATAGCAGCGAGGACACGTACAAATGCCCTATACGCTACATCATATTTGCTGACAGCAGAATCTATGTCCTCCTTCTCCGCATCCTGAGCAGTTTGGAGATGACTAAGACACTTACCGTACCTGTCCTCAACATTATTCCACAATCTTCTCGCTTCTGAACCCTGTATTTCAAGGGAATATATGTCGAGGTCTTCATCCCGTAGGGTACTGAAGTTCGCATCAAATTTTACCAAAGCATCAGTTGATCTGATAAAGAAGTCGAGTGGAGTGAGGGGCATATTGAACCAAGCGAGAATTAAGTAAAACCCAAAAAAAAGTAAAAACTTTGCTAAATGTATTAAAAAATACCAGGAAAATACACGTAAGTGCCAAACTATTCTAAGTTATCCAAAAAATATTTCAGAAAGAAATCCAAAAACATTCACAGTGTACCGAAAAATACCCTGATTATTTTGAAAAAGCACGAAAATGCTAAACGAATGAAAGATGTCTGGCAATAAGGTAGAACGAAACCCCAAAAATAGTCCAATGTATCGAAAAATACACTGAAAGCTGAGCTCGAAATCTTCCCAAATCAGTTAAAAATACTAAAAAATGAGTTAATTCGAACACGCCCAACCAAATTTCCGCAAAATGTATCGAAAAATACACGAAAATTAGGTCAGTCACGAACTTTGGCCAAATTGCTATTAAATTTAACCAAAATTTTAATTAAAAATTATTAAACCTCACAGATTTCTTCCCAGTGTATCGAAAAATACACGAAATTTTATTTAGAAGCACAAAAATGCCCCAAAATATTTCTCTGTAAAATAAATTCAATGGAAAAATCGAAAAAAATATAAATTCCTATGTATATCACTTGACCTAGAGTAGGGTGCACGGACTGTATGATGCACGCAATAAATGTACGCTCGTATCAAGCAAAAACAAAAAATCAAAAATAAACCGAAAACCGAAAATTTTTTAAAATATTTTTCTGACAGTGTAGAAGACCGACTGTAGGGTACACGGTGTCGCGAAACCAAAATTTTTACTATATCCGGATAGTCCAACAATAATACTACCCGAGATACGCAACGATAAAAAATCGATCAAAAATTTCAAATGTCACCAAGAACGACCCACGCTAATAAATTTCAAATCTCACCGAGAACGACCCGCGCTAATAAATAAGAGAAAATATATGTATGGCTGTGTGTGTATTGACGTACGTATGTACTCTTTCATACGCTGACCGTTGGGTATGATGATGTTGTTTTGCAACTTCGAACCGTATGGTAAGCAAATGTATGTTGTTGTTGTTTTGTTTATTCTTCTTTTAACCGAGAGTAATGTAATTACTCGTTTGCATACATATTTTTGTTGTTGCGAAAAAAACCACCACCGATCAACGTTGAAAACCCAGCACTTTATTTATCTGTTTCAATAATTATTTACAGCACACTTTTCACTTATTTCACTCACTGATAAATATTTTGAATATGAGTCGGCAATATTTTAATATTTATCTTTATTTTCGCTTAACGAAAATATGTTCTAATGTACGGATGTATGTCCGTCCGTCTGGATGTATGAGAATCACACAAAGACACAAATAGACGCGGTACCGATGTTGTAGAACGACCGTTTTATTATTATTTGTACGGAAATATATTTCTTTATAAACAAACAAAACGCGATATGCTCACTTTAAATAAAACTGACAATACGCACCTTTTGTTAATAATATATATGAAGAAGATAAGTGAAAGAAGATGGCTGTTTTATGTGGGTGTTGTTGTTGCTGACGGAGTCAGATTTGCCTTTGAAGAAAAAATAAAAACCAATTAATTGCTGGAAGCAAGTATCCGGCTCGTGTGGACCAATGTTTGCGTAGCAAGGGTGAAAATAAATAAAAATACGAAAATTTAATATTTTCAAATAAAACTCAATTCAATTTATTGTCGTAAACAATATTACCTTTTGTACAAAAGTTTGTGAGGGTGTTGTATGGACGAAATCCAATGGACAAGAGATTTACAATATAACGAGTAAAACTAAAGCAAAGCTTAGATGGATAAAGGCGGCTCTCAGTGCATTCGCTACTCGTTAGAAGGTGTTCCTACTCTTTTTGTGCGTAATATCACAAAGTCGTATGAAGAAAGTAGTAGACAAAATCTAACGTAGGGGAATAAATAAAGGAATGTCATTTGAACGTAGGCCGCACACCAAGAAAAGGTGGAAACTGAGAAGGAGAACATTTGTAATTAAACAAGTAGCTTTGTGTAGTTTAGCTAAAACTGCATAAATTAAAGAAAAATTGATAAATTTATGATAAATGGGTGTAGGAAAAACCAAAAATCATTCATATCAAAATTATCGCGAAATGAAAAAAGTATACAGTTTTTATGTTCTCCTGAACAATTGGGAAAGAACACATAGCTAATTTTGCTACGACGGCGACGGTATGTTCTAATGGGGAATATTTACGGTGAATTCGTGTAAGAGCGGTTCAAATTTAAACATACCTCCCATACAAATTTCGCTCCCGATTTTACTGATTCCGCTCTAAAACCCCATATTGATATAGATGCAGGTTTTACATATTCACTACTTTAAATTAACAACGAGTTGCAATTATAGAAATAATAACATAAAGTGGTTCGATATGTTTACAATATGGTGACATCTTACTACTTTAAAGACAATTATTATCCTTTTTTAAGAACCCTCATGTTTCGTTACTCTGATTCGATATTTAATGACGAACCTCAAAACATAATTTGTTTGCGAATAAATATTTTCTTTGTGGAATATAATAGTCATAACGATAATATGAGCAATAAGATGTATAAAAATACATTTCAAATAAGAATAAATACTATGAAAGTGTTATGCGTTAGTTTTTTGGTATAACCCAAAAGGGGCCACCATTCTACTCTAATACAGCTCCTGCCCTAAAATTGGATCAATTACACAGTGCAACACGAAAAAAATAACCATATACGGACACCGCTACATGATAAAAGACCAAAAAAAAAAAGACCCGTGTTTTTTTCCCCCCAAAGTCATGCACTTTTTTTATGGGCCCCCAGAGATTTGAGGCCTCGGTGTAATTTTTGGAAAAAAGTGATCATATTCTCAGGCTCATATCTTGCAAACCGTTCGGAATTTTGCTTTACTCTCTGAGGCAAAGTTCTAGCTCTTGTCATAAAGAACAAAAATTGTGAAAATATAAAATCAAAAAAACTTCATCTTCAAGGTCAAAATCGCGAAAAAACTTAAAAAAATTCGATTTTTTTAAACCTTTTTTCCCCTGTTCAGGTCCATAGGTAGCAAACCGTTGAAAATTCAGGGAAACAATCAACTACTAAAATGTACCTAAGATCTCAATAAACAACTTTCTAGAACATATGAACTTCCTAGGAATTATTCTTAACACCGTTTAGGTAGCGCTTAGGTAGCCGCAAAAGTGAAAAATTTTCCAAAAATTAGATTTTTTTCCTTTTTTCCCTGTTCAGGTCCATAGGTAGCAAACCGTTAAAAATTCAAGGAAACAATCAACAACAAAAATGTACTTAAGATTTCAATAAACAACTTTGTAGAACATATGAACTTCCTAGGAATTATTCTTAACACCGTTTAGGTAGCGCTTAGGTAGCCGCAAAAGTGAAAAATTTTTTATTCCAGTATTTCTTACCCACACGACATCATCGATGCCATTCAACAAACAACAACAAAGTCGTCGGTCCAAAAATTTGCACTAACAAAACACATGACAATTCAAAGCAGCGAAGTAGTCGCAATCCATTTGTACCAACAACATTAACAACACATATGTAGCCGCAGCAAACAATATAAAAGCGACACGACGCTCACATTGAGGCAGTACACAGCGCGACGTCAACGAGAACTCAGCGGACAAAGTTATAGAAAAAGTGCTACAGCATAATTCACACACAACATTGGC